>BQNB010008258.1:0-40000 GCA_026074375.1 Tanacetum coccineum
TCAAAAAGACTAAATCTGATTTGTAACTTGCCAACATTTATTTTGTAATTATACATATTTATTTTATATTAATTGTAATCTATAATTAATTAAATGTAATTAATTTCGGCATAAATTATATATACATAAACATTAATTATTTTTCTTATATAATATAAGGTATTTTAATCTTACATAAATTTCATAATTGTTATATGTTGTATTTTCATAATTTCTAACATTTAAATGAAGTTTATTTAAGCTTTTATGTACTTTCTTGCATTAGGGGTATTTTGGTAATTTTACACTTGTTGAGATTTTTAGGTTTTACAAGTTCAGTGGCGAACTCAATGGCATCCTGCATAGTTTTTGGCTTAGTTGTCATCACACTGCCATGGATCGTGTCGGGCAAGCCACTGACATATTTCTCAACTTGGTCTATTTCTTCTGGAAACATTCGATTGCACATTAGTGCCAGTTCTTGGAAACGTTGGCTATAGGTTACCACATCGGTACCCTTCACCTTTAAATTCCACATTTCGAACCCCAGCTTCTTAATTTTGCCCATTGGGCAGTATTTGTCTGTCATCATCTTTTTCAGTGTCCTCCATGGCATTGCATGGGCAGCTTCAGGAGTAGTGGTCAGAGTTCCACCATGTAAGAGCATTTCCTTGCAGGGTACATGTATCAAATTTAACCTGGCATGCTACTGTACAGTTGCTTATGCTGTAGACAGACTCCTTCTTTTCAAACCACTGAGTGAGTCCAACAACTCCCCCAGTGCCCTTGAAGTCCAAAGGTTGGCATTTTAGGAAGTCCGGAGGGTGCATCACGAGCAACTTCCACATGCATTCTGGCACCACGTTCCTGAAGTATGGCTATCATCCCCATTTCTGGTTGCATCACGTGCTGCCAGTGCAGTAGTAACGCCCTTCGTTAATCATTGCCTGATTTGGCATTGGGTGACAATGTAGTGTATGAGTGTCGTGACAGGGGTGTTGCACTTGGTTTAACCTCGTGGCCCTTCTCTTGGTGCCATTTTCTTTAAATAAAAAGAGAAAAACATAATACTCGTTAGATTTCCATAAAATCAAACTAACAAACAATACACATAAAAAAAAAAAAAAAAAAAAAAAAAAAAAAAAAAAAAAAAAAAAAAAAAAAAAAAAAAAAAAAATAAATAAAACAGAGAGTCACATCATACAGTGAAAAGCCCAACTGTTGTTGAAATTAACCATGGTAATAACCAAATCGACATTTATTTATAATAAATTCGATTCAATAGATAACGTAATCCGTCCATTTCATATATAACAAGAGTAAGTTGTTCAAATAATAAATCTTTTCCTTTTCTTATTTTCTCTCATCTCTCTCTCTCTTCTTTCTCTCTCTAGAACAACTCTTTCTTTCTCCTTTCTAGTTCTAATTCGTGTTTGATTCTATGAAGTGAAGTGTTACGGGATCCTACAGATAGCTAACCAAAACAAAAGATCTATACCGTCTGCTAGCTGGGAGTAACCCATAAAACTTAACAGACTGCATAGTAGCTACAATCATAACTAAAGTCTAAGAACTGCTACCAGTGTCCTCCAATGTGTCAACACGTGCTCCAGCCTCTAGGGCCTGGGTACGCATGATATGCTAAACAGCAAGATCATCTGCAGCTTGACGCTGCCACTCATGGCGACGCACCTTAGTCTCTAACACTGTAACTCGTGCCTCTAATGCTCTACAGTAAGCTTCAGACCTAGCCAAGTCCTGACGGGTCTAAATACTCTCTTACTCGTAAGCAAGTCTCTCTCTCCTCAATACCTCAATCTCAGCTCTTACAGCTGCACGATCCTTCTGGGCATCGTGATGTCGTGTGTAAAACTTCGAACTCTCTCTACTGCGAACATCTACCTGGTAACTGACCCTCATGTTGACCATCTCTAAGGCGGTCACCATCCTCCTCTCAGTATCTCGAAACCTGGTCTCCATAGTATCTACAAGACTATGATCGACTCTATGGGCCATAGTGGGTCCTGACTGTCTCGCAGCAGCAGCAGCAGAACTCTCCCCAACCTCGCAACTAGGTCTAGGAGTAGTAAGTAGCAGAACTCCAAGATCGTGCCTCAGAGTGAACAGAAGTATAGGTAACGGCTGAATCAGCTGACATGACTACTGTGACCAGCAAAAATAACTTATATGAGTATATTATATAAGGCTATTATCCATATATACGTAATATATTATAAACACGTATATCAATTATGCATGTATATAGCCTAACCGACTAATGCAACAATTTGTATATGAATACCCCGTAAAAACCCTTTTGTATGTATGCAATGTTTGAAAACGGTTATAGTCCAGCAAAAACATTTTGACCTAGTTCTCTATAACCTTGGCTCTTGATACCAATCTGTAACACCCCCAAAATGGGTCGCAGCGGAATAAGGATCCGGGGCGTGTTACTTCAAGATCAACAGCACAAGATATATATAAGAACGACACAAAAGAACGACGACGAAAGTCGTTTTTTAAAATTTGATACATTGGATTAAATAAAAGACATATAACAAAAGCTTATAGCTTGCTTGTTCTTGTTAATATTACAAAAGAAAACATAGATTGTCCCAAAACCATGATGCAACATAAATCTTTAACAGTGCAATCCAAAACATAATCCAATGCATCCTTGGCACCTCGTGCCTATTGACCTCCTGAAAACATTGCTTAAAACGTCAACAAAAATGTTGGTGAATTCATAGGTTTATGTATTTAAATTATGCAAGACTAATATAAATACGAAGACTTCCATATGTTTTACACATATGCACACAATCACAAACCAATTCATTCTGTTGCACTAAGCTCATGACACCGAAGCTCAACCTATATTTGCTATTTTAGCAGTTATTTGCCCGTACAGATGTTGTAACCCGCAACATCCAAGTCCGACATGGTCAACGTTCGTTCCCAGTGATAGCTAATCACCCAAACGGGGAGGTTAATCCCAATAGATCTATTTATAACATTCGCGCTCACATAATGTAATTAACAACTACATCTATGCAATTGACAGTTCATGATAATGGGCTCAGGAGGGTTATCGCTACTTAGGCAAACACATAATCAATATACTTTAAACACTTGCGTCCAATTTATAAAACAAAGCATGTTCTCACCCCAAATAATAGTAAATCAGTAAAACTATAAAAAGTGGGGCTATGAACTCACCTTGAGTACAGATAGTCCAAATAATCACAGATAAAACGTCACGCAAGACGATAGATGCAACCTATTTAAATTAAGGTCGTATAAGTACTGAGTACTTTAATTAATAACATTGAATATAATCTTATAGTTGTTACATCGTACTATCGTTCGGGCTATCATAGTTAAAGAGGTCATGACATGACGAAATAATCACAGATAAAACGTCACGCAAACGTTTAGATGCAACCTATTTAAATTAAGGTCGTATAAGTACTGAGTACTTTAAATAACATTGAATATAATCTTATAGTTGTTACATCGTACTATCATTCGGGCTATCATAATTAAAGAGGTCATGACATGACGTACGAGGAGTTAGGACACTTTAAATCGTAAATCCAACAACTCGTCGATACGCCATCCGAAGAGGCCTCATTATGAAACTCCCTAGTATTATAGCACTTTGATAACCACTCAATATTCTATATAGCATAATCACCGACTAATCGTTTTAGTAAAATAATATTTATAAAGTGAAAACGTTTATAAATATACTTTTCGTAAAAATGACCTAATTTGGTCGTTTTAAGTCCGTTGCTCGCGTTTCTTACGTCCACGTCTTCGTAGTAAGACGAGTGATCAAAATATTACATTTTCAAGTTTTTAAGATTCTGCGATGAATAGTAATTTTACTGTTCACAACAGCTAGTTTGTCGTTTTTAGTTTTAATTAGCGTAAACTTGTAATCGTAATAACTTATTCGTTTTAATCCCGATTTTAGTGATTCCTTCGAGTACGATCTCGTAATTAAAAGTTATATCATATTTTAGATGTTTTAAAAACATAACTTTCTGTAATGAATAGTACTTTTTATAAAATTTGTTTTATAAAAGTATTAACTATCGTAAACTTGTAAATGGCGTATCTTCTTCGTTATTAATCGGTTTTTCGAGTTCTTTATGACCCATCGATCCTTGTGACATGTAGTATTTTATAAAATCATAAAACATATATGTATTTTTCGAATTACAAAACAGCCCCTAAGATATTATTTTTCCAAAATGTGTTTATCTTTATAAAAACCTTGTTTTATGTATTTTTCAACTAGTAGTTTATTATAGAAACCCTAATAACTATATGTAACATATGTGATACTTATATTAATGTCCATTAGTCCATATATTTTTCATTTGTCCATGATTAACAAGTTTAACAATTTACTTTCCATTATTTTCACATGTGAAGATTAAGAAACCTTATAAAACCCTAATTTAACCTAAACATGTTTATACTTAATCCATAGGTTAACATACTTTTATATTCATTTTTCCATGTTATATATGACCATATGACATAAGAAAAAGTGCATAAAATCATAAACATAAATAATAACTCATTTTACATATTAAAAAGTCCTTAGTGGTGATTATAGCCATAATTAACATATAACACATAAAATCATAAGAAATAAAAGTATAAAGGAATTAGGAAGACCTTAGGGATGATGTATGAGATGAGAAATAAATGCTAAACCCGTGTTTAGACTCAAAACCAAAGCTTACAAGCTTATAAACCCTAGATTAGGTTTGAAACCCTAATCTTTCCTTTTCTTCCTTAATACTTGCAAATGATGAACCAATGCTTGAAAACACCTTAGTATGCCTTAGGATTGATGTGTAAAGGGTTGTATAGATTGTAGAAAAATTTTGTATGGTTTGATTATATGAGCTATTTGAGCCGTGGCTTTTAGGAGAGAAAGAGTGAAAATTTGTTAAGTGTTAAGAAAGGAAGAGTGCATGATGCTATATATAGTCAAAATATCTAACTAACCTAACCATGGTTACTTTCTAACCCTTGCTCAAGGTTAAGAAGTTTCTTATAATATCTAGATATTTAGGGCAAGTTGATAACTCTTGGTCCTATCTTCAAAATTCGGCCACATACTCATATGTATGTCATGATAAAATCCTAATTGGTATTCAAGCTATAAATGATATATCATTATGCTATAATGATAAAAATGTAAGGTATTAAAGAGTTCTTAGAATGACCTATATGATGTATGAAGATGATGAAAATCAAGTGCTAAACCCTTGTTTAGACTTAAAATCAAATCTTGCACAATGAAAACCCTAGTTTTCCTAATGAAAACCCTAGCTTCCCTTTTCTTGATTAAAGCTTGAATATGGTTAACCAATGCTTGGAACCATCTTAGAATACCTTAGATATGATGTGTATAAGTGTGTATGGGTTGTAGAAAAATTAATATGGATTATCCAAAAGGGGTGTTTCTTGCCGTGGCCAAAAGAGGGACAAAGAGAGGGTTTGGTTTGATTTTTGGTTAAGTGTGGAAGTGTATGCATGCTATCTATGTGTTACTTGCACTTATAAGAGTTAGAGTGGTCAAAAGTTTGCAATAGTTAGTCCAAGAGAAAGATGAGGGTTTTAAGGGTTCTTGTTTTCTTGTCTTGAGTCAAAGGAACATGGTATGGGTGTTGTTAATGAACTAGTGAAGTACCAAAGACAAGTGGTAAGATTTTTCTTTATATAACTTTGTATAAATTGCCATAATTTAGGCATATATATGATATATATGATATATTTTTGTAACTTTTATGTATTGGGTATAAATGTGGGTATTTGTTGAAGCGTAGAAAAGTTTTGGCGTTTCCGGGTATGCCTAAACGTATTTTATTGCGAAACGTATTTAATTTACGTAACCAATAAAAATAAAATAAACAAGGATCATTATTTTATTCTCAATATAATTTATTTAATACTTGATGAATGTAACGCTTAATTGTTTGATGCCGTTTACATTGAAAGATTTTTAGCTTACGCGATTTAGCTTAATATTTACGTTTTAAAGCAAAACGCGTACAATACAAAAGGTACATTGTGGATTTATCGACGTCTTCAATGACTTGAAAACACAAGGTGTTATACATAAAATCTTTAATTGCTTTCCTTCTTCTCCACACGTTTTCTTACGAATCCGTCGTACCATATTTGTATATATACACATTGTAATTCATAAGTCATTATCAAACATCTCAAACAAAAGCCAAAAGGCGCGTTATACATTAAACCTAGTGATAAAAGTGTTCGATCGGTTCGCGTCCAGGTTAAAGGTTCTGGTTCGCTAATGCGGTATAGTTCGTGGTAGGGCTGATTTTTGGGATTCATCTAACCGTATACGTTTAATTGTGGGTATCAAGTGTTCGGTTCGTATTCGCGTTTGGGTTTCAGTTTCGATCGTGTCTCTTTGAATCTGGTGTTTACGTTTTCCGTTTGATATATTTTGTTTAGCCTTGAGGTAAACTTTGAACCATCCGTTAATACATGTTTAACATAGACGAAGACTATATATGATAGTATAAAACTAAATTTCATGAACCTGTGTAGTTATTAATGGCAAGATCTAATCGTGTGCTTCATTAGTAAAATGGAAGTGAGAAATATGATAAGAAAGAAAACTTGTGTGTTACAATATATAAAATCAAGCGGTACACATGATCAGTAGCATGTTAAATATTGAAATCTATGCAAATGCTAATATGAGGTAGTATATTGAAATCTAAACTGGAATAAAGAAATATGCAGTGATTTATGATGAAAAACTAGAACTAAGCATGGTATAATTAGGGATCATGAAGAAGGAAACTTTGCATGTGTTGTTTAATATTATAGACTCTCTTATGTAGCACATGAACCAAGCATGTTTAATATTACTGTTAGTAGTTTTGATATAAACTCAAAAATTTTATATATTTCTTCCATCTTGTTATTATTCATAAAACAGACTCTTAGAATCCATATAAAGTTGTATAATAAAGTTTAAGGTACTAGTTTACGTATAAGCGATGTATAAGTCGGGTCTCGATATAAACCGTCTTACGATTAGTCGAAAGTGTTAAGAATATACATGGTCACATTAGCAAATAATTTAAACGAATCGGTACCGAACAAGTAAACCGCAGTAAGCAAGAAGAAATAGTGTTTCAAGCATGGTCATCGTTTTGATTTTGTACGTAAACTCAAATTGTTTCAAAATGAATGAAACTTGATCATAATGCATATTATACATGCATGTGCGAAGTATTAGTTTAATGGAAACACATATTATAAGATGACATATAGGAATGATATGTAACTGTGTAATTAAATATACATATATGGCATGTAACAACAATAACAAAAGTAAGATATACGTAGAACAAAAAAAAAAGAAGCCGTACGCATCACTATAACCCATTTACGTATAATGAGATGAGTTGATCGTATTAGAATAATAGATTTTTTTTTAATGTCTCGATCCTAAACCCTGCCGAAGGATTAAGTCTTTTCGACGTTCGGCGTGCGATTTGCTTTTAAAGTATCGTATTCTTAATGCCTACTTCTCTTTACTTATTTATTATGTTTATGTTGTTTTTCTCTGTTCGTTTTTGTTATTCGTATAGATATTATATCTCATTTGAAATCATTATTCGTACAGATATTATTCGTTTTGTTATTCGTACAAATATTATTCGTACAAAACCATATGATTTATGCGTTGATTCTCATGACATTTGATCCGTACCTTTTTGCTCATTTGAAATCATTATTTGTGACCCGCTATTCGTTTACTACCTTATTTGATAATTTCATTGAACCCCTTGAACTCGTTTGACACATGCTCCATTTGACATTGCCTTGATATAAAATTATTCGTTTTGTTCAGACATGACTTTGTTGACATATTGTATTTTTTCTCGACGCCTCTGAGTAAATAAACCTTTTGCTTTGTTTTGATGCCCGAGCTAACTAGCCATGAAGGTACCATGGCCGCGTCATTGAGGCACCAATGGCGTGACACTATCTGTGGCGGTGTGATCAGTCCATGACGGTTATCTTTGTTTTGTATTGCTCTATATTGCATTGGCCCATATATGATTTGTTGAGGGCATATGGATGCATCCTAGGTACTTTGTTCAGTTTAGTTTTAGTGCATGGTTTAGTGTGGTGCCAACACCCCATTGCACTTTTGTTTTGGTACATTTGGAGTCTGCAGCTCCTATGTACAATTTGATATGATATGATATGATGTATGTTAGATTATCTAGTCTAAGCGTGTGGCATGCTTTAGACTTTTATTTTGAGCTCATGAGGCATTTCCATATAATTTGTTTGGCTATCTATTTTGTTTGTCAATCTAATTCGCCTGGCTATCTAATTCGCCTGGCTATCAATTCGCCTGGCTATCTGTTTCGTTTGGCCATCTTTTTCGTTTGGCTATCTATTGTGTTTGTCTATCTGTTTCGTCTGGGTATCTGTTCCCGACTTGGGCTTATCTACTTCGTTTTTAGTTTCCTATTTCGTACTGGCAACCTTTTTTGGTTGGATGCTTATTTCGTTCAGCTCTTATGATATATGAGATCTTTGTTACCCAGGTTATGGTGATTCCATTTTGTTTACTTATGCATATTGATCTATATGTTTTGTTTATATATGTTCACTGAGCTATTTAGCTCAGCCGCATTTCTTTTCTTCGCGGCAAATAATCAGGGAACGCTTGGTTTTGAGTGAAGAGTGTATAGGAGCTCATATCGAATTACCTTGAGGATTAGCATACCAGATCTACACTAGAAGTTGATTAGCTATTGGAGTATGAGATTTATTGTTCGCTTAGACAATGATTACATTCTAGATTTTGTATTGCCTTAGTAACTTGTGTAATTTGCCAAACCATTTTTAGTAAAGTCTTCTGCTTCCATATGTTTTGGTTTCGTAAAAATGTGACATTCGGGCCTGTTTCGGGATGGGATGTTACAAATCGAGTGTTTTTCTAATTTAGCAAAACTTTGTAAAAGCTCAATATAAACTTCTTTAATAACAGTTTCAGTTTGTTTCGAAAGCTTTTGTGCAAGACATTCACATTCTTTCACTTTATGGAGATATAAGCATTGCAATTCAGTGTGAGCATCTAAATCAAATAACGATGTAATAAGAACACATAAACATCATTGATAACACACTTGGAATAAGTATATTCTTAATGTTTGAAAATTTATGCTTTATCAGATTCAAGTTTGTCAATTTTGTATTTAAGTGATTCACGTACTTTAATCAACATGCATTTCTTTTCTTAAGTTCATGAACTAATGTGAAGCTATCATTTGTGTACTTTAAGGGAAAGAGGCATCCAAAATGTTTTCATTAGCACTTCCATTCAAGAGCAGGTGGTGCACGAAAATGATCTTGAGAATGCTTTACCAAGCTGATCAACAAGTTTTTAAAATGATTTATGTATTTCATTCATGACATTATATGCTTGTCTACTTTTTCTTATTAACTTGGAAACTGATAAGAAATCGATGTTTTTGAAAATATTTGGTTTTGTTTTCACAAAATATTTTCTCCACATTTTCTTCCTTACTTCATTTGCGTGTGCCAACTGTATTTGATATTCTCGGGTCGCGGGCTTAAAAATTTCATAAAGACTATTTAACTTTGTGTAATCATAGGGTTTCACTAAGTCTTTATTCATTTTTTCTCGACTCTCTCTTTTAAGAGTTAGTGTCTCTTCCTTATCGGGGATGACATTGTTTGGAGGATCAGATTGGTCATGTGGGATCTCATACAAACATGATATCTCAGATTAAGCCTTTTTGAGGCACATTGGATTAGCAAAGGTAGGTCTTCCATTCAATGTTGGGCATTTAGGTGCTAACATATGAATGGTCTGGATTGATTGACTCCGTTTGTAAATAATTTCATTCAAAAACTTTAATTGCTTTTCCATTGAAATCATTTTGTCTATATCTTTTTCTTCCTTAAGTTTAAAATCCGTTATTACCTTTGTTTTATCCTTGACAAGACCTTCGTAGTGTGACTTTGTTAAAAGACTATGTTTGACTAACTCATCGTGTTTCTCTTTGACAACTGAAATTTCATAGGCTTTAAGTTTTAAACCTTCTTTTATGTCAATGTCTTTTTGAGCTAATAGTCCTAGAGTTTCATTTAACTTATGTTCAAGTTTCTCATAGTTAACAGTACGGTCATTAAAGGTTTTGTACTTCTCAAGCTCAATCTGTTTGTTTTGAAGTGCAACTAGACAACTATCCCGAATATTATTAGATTCCTCTAGAGTTCTACTAGTTTCATGTTTAGTGATTCTTCGATTTTCTTAGTGTGTTTGTTTAGGATGATATAGGCTTTACTATTTTGAGAATAACCTAAAAAGACACCTTCGTATGACTTTGAGTCAAACTTGGTAAGGTAGTCTTTTGTATTCAAAATGAAGAATTTGGTTCCAAACACTCTAAAATAATCTAGTGTAGGTTTTCTACCTCTTAAGAGTTCATAAGGTGTTTTTCCTAGAATGGCTCTAATGAGAATTCGCTTGAGAATGTATGTTAAAGTATCTACGGCGTTACACCAAAACTTTTGTGGTAACGATTGCTCATTCAACATAGTCCTACTCATTTCTTGAAGTGTCCTATTTTTCCTATCGACCACGCCATTTGATTGAGGAGTGCGTGGAGCCGAGAAGTTATGTGTAATAACGTTGGTATTGCAAAACTCTCCAAATTGCACCTCATTATCAAATTCTCTACCGTGGTCGGTTCTAATTGACACTATTGAACAACCTAATTGGTTTTGGATTTTCCTACTAAATATTTCGAATTGATCGAAAGCTTCGGTTTTATCCTTAAGAAATCTAGTCCAAGTGTACCTAGAGTAGTCATCTACTATGACTAGGGTGTAATGGTTTCCTCCGTAACTTCGTACGACAAATGGACTGAAGAGATGTGTATAGAGAAGTTCTAAGCATCTAGTCGTCGAGACTACATTCTTAGCTTTGTGACTAGCGTGAGCTTGTTTTCTAATTTTGCAAGCATCACAAAAGTGTTTATCAAACTTAAGCTTAATTAAGTTTCTAACTAAATCCTTAGAGGCCAACGATTGGATGAGACGCATATTTGCGTGTCCTAATCTCCTATGCCACAAGGTGGAATTTTCATCAATCGTTGTTAGACAAATTTGATCCTTAGGCTTATTTCCTAATTTCATCACATATAAGCCTTTCTTCCTAATACCTTTACCTATGACTTTACCGTTCTTAGTGATTTCACTATCATGTTCAGAGAAAGTTACTTTACACTTATTATCACATATTTGTCCTATACTAAGCAAGTTAAATCCTAAGTTATCAACATGTTGTACATTATCTATTTTGAGAGAGTTATTAGAAATCGTACCTTTGCCAATGATGTTACCACGAAGATTACTATCGAAAATGACATTACCTTCATTGTATGACTTATAGGTGGAGAAGAGCTTTTGGTTTCCCATCATATGTTTAGAGCATCCGCTATCCTTGATCCATTTATCGGGCTCCAAGTCGACTCCAAGGCATATCTCACTTGATGCATGAGCTACAAGACATAAGTCTCGTCTTTGACCTTCTCATCATCTTCTTCACCGCTGTCACTCCAAGAACCTCTACCGAAAGCTCTTTGGTTCTTATCTTTAGGTGGTTTTGGACATTTTCCAATAAGATGATTTGGATCACCGCATCTAAAACATTTTCTATCACTTTTTCCGTTCTTGTCATCTCGGCTTCTTTGGAATGTCTTTTTGTCGTTCCGAGGTTGTCTCACGAATCTACCTCTTCTCTTGAAGAACTTCTTGAAGTCTCTAACCGCCATGGCGTATTCTTCGTCTTCACTTCCGGAAGTCGAACACTCCTCATCACTAGATTCTTTCTTAGCCTTTAAAGCAAGAGATTTTCTTTCTCCCTTAGCTTTGACTATTTCAGAATCTTTCTTGATGATCATCTCATGAACTTTGAGATTCCCGATGAGTTCATCAAGTGACAGTGATGTTAAGTCTTTCGACTCTTCAATCGCCGTGACCTTTGCTCTCCATTTAGGATGTAGAGCCCTAAGAAACTTCCTAACATAATTCTTGCTAGAATACCCTTCATCAAGAGCTTTTAGACTAGTAATAATAGTATTAAATCTAGCAAAAGCACTATCTATAGATTCGTCTTCAGAAATGACAAATTGTTCATATTGTTGCACCAAAAGTCGACTCTTGTTATCTTTGACTTGGTTATTACCTTGATGGGAGATTACAAAGTTTTCCAAATTTCTTTTTTCGTATTACACATGAAAATTCTTTCATATTCTTTTCTTGGCAAAGCATTGTAAATAACCATTTTGGCTTCGTTAGTTTTCGCAAGCCTCTTTTTAAGATCATCACTTTGTTTTTCAAAAGGGATAACCTCATCTAATTTGTTTTTTTGAAAAATTTGTTGAATAGGTTGAAAACACCGTTAGTAATAAACAATGCAAAGATCAAGATCTTTTGATTTAAAACATATCGTCTCGAATCTATTTTTCCAATAAATAAAACTATCACTTTTAAAAAGTGGTGGTCTTTGCATGGATTGCCCTTCTAGATATATGTCGGAATCTATAGATCAATCCAGGCTTTAAAATACAATATATTTTAAAAATCTTGAGTGACCTCGGCTCCTAATACCAATTGTGGAAACTAGAAGAGGGGGGAGGTTGAATAGTTTACAGGTTAATTTAACGTTTAAATTTTTGCGTTTTAAAATTTTACTTCTAAAATTTGTTAGATCCGAGTATATGTTCAACCAACCAACAATATGAACCAACAATGTATGTATCTACTAGTTATAACTAAACAAACAATAAGAAAGAATCACAACAATATAAAGAGATGAGGGAAGGAACAATCAAACCAAGACACCAAGATTTATAGTGGTTCGGCTACGAAGCTCCTCTTCGCCCTACTCCACTCCTCGAGTATCCTACTCGAGATTTCACTATGTCAACAAGCTCCCTTTAGGCGGAGAAAACCGTTTACACGTCGCTTACGTTGTTTTCCGACACTAAGCTAAATGTCGAGTCCTAATCTTAGCTAGAACCAATCTACCACTTCACAAGTAATACACAATCACAAGATCTACACTATCGGATTTATACACTATCCGATTTACACAATCACACAAGATAATCAAGATAGAGATTTGGTTCTTAGAATAAAGAAAGAGAAGTCACTAGACTATAACAATTCATTTCTTGGAGAATACGAATGTTCTTCTCTTACATTTGATAAAGAAGAGAGGAGAGATGAGAAATAAGAGATTGGATCACTTGAAATAAGATCAAACAATGTATCAAGAGATTTAGTGAGAGTAAAAGGTTTTTAGAGAGAGAAAGAAGATCAAAAAAATTCGTGCAAAGAGGTATGTTTTTCAGCTGGGAATGATGTAGTATTTATAGGCAGGAAAACCCAACGGTAACTGCTGGCGGTCCCAGATATATCTGGAGACCACCAGGCCTATCAGGGGGCCGCCGTAGACCGACGCTCCCCTTTTTGTCTTTTAGTGGGGAAGGTTTTATTTGGTAAGGTTCCATTTTTGGGGGAAAACCATATTTGAATTTTTGTGTTTAAATAAAATATTTCTTTTATTTAAAAAATATTTTGTATATATTTATTTTTGTAAAAATGTGATGGTAAAGAAAAAATTGTTTTCCTGATCACTAATTATGTTTAATGATTTTTTATACATACCTTAAGTGATTTACATTTGAAATAGAAATTTACAATTAATAATTTGTAAACATTTATTTTTATCGTAAACGTTTTTACATTTTGTTATCTTCAAAACATTGAGAGGTCGAAAAATATAAATAACGTTTTTAGACATTATTTGTATTAACACCCTTAATCTTTAATTCACACCACCTCAGTCACGTCCTAAGCACTTTCTTTCGAACCATCTCGACCTTTCTTGGACACCCGACCTCCACCTTGGTCACATCCGAAGTCTTCTATAACTCAACCCACTTTGATTGTTCACAACACATGTAACATGTAACATGGCATCCCATTGGACACGTTCATTACCATCTCGACTTCTCCCGGTCTCACGATCTCCTCCCGGCTACGTCCAAAGCCACCCGATTTGAACTTCCACTGCCATGATGTTCACACCGTGTTTTTTCTCCATTGTTCCCTGACTTTTCCCGGACTCACGACCTTTACCTCGGTCACGTCCAAAGTCCCCTACCACCCGACTGTTGTTGTCACCAAACACAACCCATTTGCTCATAACACTTCTGTGACACGAGAGCATTATTCCACCGATCAAGAAAACAAAGACACCCGATTTTACCATTTTCTTTCACCCGCCAAACGAACCGAATCAAAGCTACGTGCTTTTCCTGACTCTTCCCGTCCATTTATCCCGCGACCCGGTTAATCTCCCCATTTTCCGATGACTTACAACCTACCGTCGGATTTGATCACAACTAACAGCTATGGACCGCCTATGTTCATCACCGGTCACCCCCGTCGTCTTGAACGGTACTCCTTGTCTCCCCCACGATAATGGATGTCCCTAAACACCTTACCGCCTCCGTCTTCTACTGTAAAACAGTCCCAACCCTTTTTCCGATCAAACTTGTTCTAGAAGACTACCACCACTGGAGAAGAAACAAAGCTACTGCTTTTTCTGTTTCCTTTAAATTGGTAAACGAGTCGAAAAACCCACCTGGTTTTGATTTCTTTCTGCCCGCTTACTTCTGCACCTCTGGTCTGTCTTCCTTATAACCTGAACAAGCCTATCAAAGGAAACCCGTAGCCCCTTAAATACAAGACCCGGTTCCCTGATGCGTCCGCCCTGAAGGGCTACACCTTATCTTAAAACTGACTCTCAAACACGCCTTTAATCGAACAAAGCTCTTGATACCAAATGTAGAATTTAGATGGCACAACTCCTTCTCTTGTTCACTGATTTGAAAGTAAAATCATTACTTTTATATATGACAAAGATGTTACAGAGTATTCACATTTTAAAAGGCACATATATATAGCCTTGAAAGAAAGCTACGTGGGTCTCTATGATCCTAAAGAATCGGACAAGTGTATATGACCCACTCTCCTAGTACAATACCATAATACTTGGTCAAACTATAATACCAATTCAAGCTATTACTTATTCACTAAAGCACATAAAACACAAAGACTTGTTACTTCAGCCATGCACCATGCATACGTGATCCCTCTTATAAACGGTTAACCCAACAATGTTTGTCTTCAACTTTAGAGTCCAAATTCTATAAACGATCGAGATTGAATCATTACCTTGAGAGACATTTGCAACTCATTACCGAGTTGAATGACCCGAGTATCTTTGTTATCGTGAAACACATTCTCTATATAATCCCATGCGTCCTTAGCACTGCCATCAACTATACACACTTTTTCGATAAGTTTATCAGACAAGGTGCCAAAGATCCACATCTTGACCAAGTTGTCGCGCTTCTTCCAATCTGGGTCTGCGACATTCATGCTAGTAGATGCCTCCTGAAGGTGTTTGTCAAGGTCATATTGACCGCAGTATGTTGTGAATAACTTCTTCCAAAAAGTATAGTTAATTTCCTCGAGGCTTGATTTAACAGGAACTGCGGTTTGGATTCCTTGAATACTAAAGGGTATAAGCTTTTCAACATCAGATTTTGGAGCAGTCATGTTTGTCATGGTGAGGTTTGGATGAGTAAAGTCGGCTGTTAGGGTTTAGGAAGAACCGAGTCACAAGGAAAAAAAAGGGTTAAGTCTATTTATTAAAAACCTACTTTCTCCAATTTTCACATTTAATAAACATACTTGTTTTATTACTAATATAGTAATTCAAACTTGTTATTTTGGAATAATCTAGTAATTATTACCGGATGCTCTTTCATGTAGAGTTTTTTTTTAATTTCACTTGGATAGTCCATGTCACTAATTAATTTCCACCTATTTTCCATATATTATTTATAATTAACTATATCACCTACCTACTCTCTTCATATCCATATTTCCAGAAAATTAATATTGTATTTCTTAGAGTAGTTCATCCCCATCCTACACAATCCAGACTGAAATATTAATTGCTTAGTAGTAGTTCATCATCATCATCATCATCAAATCAAAATACAAAAAAATTACAAACACATATTTCTTGAAAATTTCCCCTGCCGCTGCACCCATCACCATGTCACTCCGGCCAGATCTCCACCCGTCGCATCAAAATGGTCATTCAATAACTTCCATCATTGCTGTACCCACCGCCACGTCCGGCCAGATCTCTCCCTGCCTACCTTCTTCCCCGATCGATTTATATATGTGTTGAAATATTTCAGATCTAGTGATGTGTATGTGTTTTATCTATTTGATCTTTTTTAGTTATTCAGATCCATACCTATTTGATCTAAATGTAAGTATTATGTAACTGTGGTGTGGTGGTCGGAAAGAGGTGGTAGTAGGCACCGGAATCACATCGTTGTATAGAGATAGATTTCGGTTTAGTTGGCTGCCATCCTCCGAGGCGAGTAAGTAGTAGGGATTGCATTCATGACACACTGCATCCTTGGACCCTTGTATTTCTTAAAAAATGAATTTTTGTTTTCAACTATTGAATTAAGGAATATAATTCCACATAAAAACCGAAGTCATAATTTTTGGCCCATTTATGTATGAATCGGTTAATCAATGTTTGGGTCCAATAATGTTTTTTTGCTATATGCTAACCGGTAATAGCGGCGGCGGTGTGACAGGGGTTGCCGGAAACTGGCAGTAGAAGCGGCGGTGCGACATAGATCGTCGAAAAGTATCTCTTTTTTGTTTATTTATTTTGTTGGGTTGCATTGTAGAGTTGTGAAAATAATGGGGAGAAAATGAAAAAGAAAGAACCACATGATCATTACACATAAGCATATAATAAATAAAAACGCCAAATAAGTAATTTTTATCGGTTTAAAAGGTAACCGGGTACCATATTTATGATAATATAATGATTTTATAACTTTCGTATACTAGATTGATAATAAAATAAGTTTGTTTACTAAATGTGTAAATTGAAAAAAGTAAGTTTGTAATTAATAGACTTAACCAAAAAAACGTAGGAAGAAAGAAAAGAGAAGTTTTAGGAGGTGGTTATGGGTTGTGATACCATTAAATTAGAGATTTTCCCATGTCACATTAATCACCGAATCATCAAAGGATAAAGTTACAGAATGGGCTAAAGCCTTATTAATACAATGGGCCTAATAACATAATAATAATACTAATAATAGTCGGCTAATACAAGTAGGTAGATGCAAACAAACATAGGCGGAGGCAAGTGAAAGAGAGAGGGTCATATAAGGGTAAAAGTCGAAAAATACCCACGAACTTTCAAAAATGTCCCGACATCACCAACGAACTAAATTTCGTCCTACCTACACCAACGAACTTGTTTGTTATGTGTTAATATTACCAAGATGACCGCTAACTTTCCACGGTCATTTATCCTTTTTTTTACCAAATTTATTCCTTCCATTTCCACCGTGCTAACTTCCATCTACCATAACCCAATACGTTATTACCGCCCTGTTGTACCAAGAATTATATAACAGTTTACAACCTTTCAATATATACTTTTACAAGATCCCCAAATCAAGAACCCTAAATTGAAAACCCCAAATCAAGAACCCTAAATTGAAAACAGAAATCAAGAACCTTTTTCAACATGGCTGCAATTGATTATCAAGAACCCATACCTACTGAGTGCAAGTGCAAGCTCCTATTAATGGAACTCACGTCATGGACTCTCATAAATCTATGTAGACGTTTTCTAGTTTGCCCTAACCGATACGCATGTTTTTTATTACTTTTTCGTTGTTTTATTTAACTTATGCCATGAACAATGTGGTGACCAGCAATTGTTGTTTACTAATGTTTAATGTTTAATAACTGGTGTCAAGAAGTGTAAGAAGTTTTACTGGTATGATCCAGAGTTGGATAACAAATGGTATAGGCGACATTTTGTATGGAATGTATGGACAGCTTAATCCACATCAAATCCAAGACCTTGCCACTGAGATTTCAAGCCATGAACAATTGATTATCCTCCAAGATGAGTTTGCTGGCCTACAAGCTGAACTAGCACAAACCCAAAAATTGCTAGTCTGGAATGAAATTTTCATTATATTTTTTCAGCTCTAGTGCTTCTGTTTTATATACTTAAGTAGTGTAAGAGCTATAATATGCTTACTTTGTATTAATTGTATATGTCAAAGACTTATGTAGAGCAACTACGCTTTATGTATGAAATGTTTTGTTATGAATGAATGTTGGGTTTATCTGCACACTGTGGTAAGAGTGTCATACTACCCCTCAACATTTGGAATAATTGTTTTTTGCAAGTGGGAACATAAGGAACAGGTTTGCACATGGTTATGCCAGACATTACTAGTAGATGAAACAAATAAGAGCTAAATAGCATGCTTATTCTTGATTAAAGATACAAGTATGTACACTACATAGCAGATGCAAATTTGCACAAAACATGCTAGGCCATAAAACTTGCAAATACTCACATGTTTTGTCTAGAATTTACCATACATATTACAAACCAAGTTCTAAATCCCAAATATTCATTACATACTAAAGTCAAGTAATGACTCATCAACAAATCAAAGGCCTTATCAGGATGCTACCTTTCATGCATGTCAAATTCAAAGCTTTCTTCCTCCTTTATTTTGGCAATCCTTTCATATCTCTATTTTACTTAGTCAATCCTAACGCCATCTAATTGTGATGGGCCTGCCTCGTTTCTGTTTTGGTGCATTGTTCCTGTTGACAACTGATCCTACTCCTTTTGCATTTATCCACTATAGTGCAGGCAACTCTTCTTCCATTCAAGCTATATCCTTCAAGCCAACATTAGTTGTCTCACTTGTCCCATTCAGGAAAGTCATCAACAATATTCTGTTGGAACAGCAGTTGTATCTTTCACCCCATACACCTACTGTTGGGAGTTGAGATGGATGCAGAATCAAAACTCAGCCATAGTATGATTAAAAGTGCCTCATCAAGTGAAATCATCTCTAAATTTAGCACAGTTAAAGTAATCGTTCTTTCCCTCCCAGCTTCAATTTCTTTCTCTCCTTCCTATCTAACCTTTCTTGTACAGCATCATTGTTTTCTTTTCTCTGGCTGTTCTTCCATCAATTCCTAAATGCTCTCATCACTGTAATTGGATTCATGTAATTACAAACTTAGGATTGGTTGAAGAATATACAAATCTTAAAGTATATTCTAACACTTAACCTCTTCAAAGTTATATCATGCTAACTTGACCTAGCATTCCACCTCTTGAACTACCACAGCTCTATTACCTCAACCGACCACCTCTTCTCCCCCTACACGACTCTTTATTCCCCTACCCATCTACTCTTCCTCCATACCTCCTCTCCCTCCACCACTACGTCATCAATACCACCCATTCCACAACACTGCGTCATTTTTCATGTCCACTCTACCCCCTACCCCTGCCCCTAGATGTACAATAACCTACTGCAATTGTTTGTGTTCTACCTGGTTTTTTCTCAACAGTGTTTAGTGTAGGTATGCCTTACAATATGCCATATATGACCTTTTGCCAACAATTTGTGCATATCATAGTCTACCCCACCTACTGGTATAACTACCACTAGTTTCACCTGGGTCTTTGATTCTAGATTTTTGAGGTCTACCAAGCATCCTTCTTACAAGTAGTGGTAAAGGTGGAACATCATTAGTCCTTTTCCACATGTTTGACCTAAATATAGGTTTAATTGAAAATTGATAGGGCATTAGACCAACAATCTGACTATACCGATGACTAAACACCTAAATCATTTAAATTCTCACAATGCAAGGCTAAGGCTCCACAGCATGTACACTAGGAACACCACTTAAAGTCCACATTCTACATTGACATACCTTGTGTTACAGATTAACACCATAACTTTGATCATCTTTCCTAACTTCCAACTCTTGGAAACCACTGGGAATGACCAGCCATTCTCTGTCATACAATAAACTAATATAGAATACATGTTTCAAAAGATTTAAATAAATTTATAAGTAAATGTATTTACCTTTATTTCTCCTTGAGGACCTCTAACCTCTTCCTTATACTAGGTGTTATTGTGTCTTGTAAGTTAGTTGCAATCTTATTCATTGCAACTAGTCTTTGCATGATGTACAACCTGGTCTCCTCCAACATGGTGATTATAGGTTTATGTCTTGGTTCTAAAATAGCTTTGTTAAAGCTTTCAGATATTTCATTCTCAAATGTTGCACATCTCCTGTCCATCTCAAAGAAGGCCTTTGACCATGAGTTTGGATTTCTTTTAATCAGATAATCATAAGCACCTCCATCTAACTGTTTTATCTGATCCATGATTTGCATAAACTGTTGTTCTAAAGTACAAGATGCAGCAACCCAAAAAATCTTTATAGAGAATCCTCTGTATTTCTTTTTGAAAATTGGCATATATATGTCCTTGGTACATTTTTCTGTGCTCAGCCTCTATATCCAATCATTCCACACATCAATTAATCCTTAATGCATACAAATAACTCATTAAAGCATAGGTTAGGATATAAACATTGAACTAAGATAATAACTTAATCAAAATGGTACCTTATTAATCAGATTATATTGTAATTCCCATTCTACATTCAAACTGAGATCATCATGTAGCAGATGCAAGAACCAACCCCAATTGTCTGCATTCTCAACCCTTACTACAGCCCAGGCAATGGGATACATTTGGTTGTT
The DNA here is from genome assembly GCA_026074375.1 of Tanacetum coccineum. Lineage (NCBI taxonomy): Eukaryota > Viridiplantae > Streptophyta > Magnoliopsida > Asterales > Asteraceae > Tanacetum > Tanacetum coccineum. The sequence goes on from BQNB010008258.1 coordinate 20,837, forward strand.
TGCATCCCTACCCATGGCTGTTAGTAGTTCCCCTACATGGTATGCTTAGAAAACACCCATCCAAACTATTACCTCCTACACCCTAACACCAACCACTTGACTCCTTTGAAACAATGTATATCGTTTAAAGTTGCAGACCCAATTAGAAGATTCTCGACATCCAATCTACATGTAGATCCAGGGTTTGAGTCTAGTAATGCTTGCCTATATTGATAAAGTTTTCCATAATGCTCTATAAGCCCACCCTCATGATCAAATAATGCCAACTGTTTTGCTGTCCTACACTGTCCTAGACTAACATCTATCATGAACTTTTATCTTATTTTAGCTCTCATTTTCCTTAGAGGTATGAATGGATCTTTACTTATTTCCTTAAAAAAATGCAGTGCAATCCACCTAAAAGTAACAAGAGATCCCAAGTTGTAATTCCTACAACATTTGTGTTCAGAATTGAGAGACTTAATCTGAAATGAATGCTCATTAGACATCCATGAAGCATACATTCTGAAAGGACAAACAACTTGTTTAGAATCTCTTATTTGCTTTTTTGTCCACTTGGGTGATTGACTAGTTCCCTCCCCAGAATCTGAAACTGGTTTCTTCTTAACAACTTTTTTCTTAAGGACTTTCTTCTTAACAACTTTCTTCTTAACACCTGTCTGCACACCACTCCTAACCTTATTCTTCATCACCCTATCTTTATTACCTTTTTTACCAGCACATCTTCCTTCTTCCACATTTCTACCACAATAAACCAACACCTCTCTCCAGTCATTTTTCATGTACCATAACTGATAACCATGTGCTACACTATAGTTTGCCAATGCCAACTTTAACTGATATGGGGTCTCATATCTCATACCTAGTGTTGGTTCCATCTTATCCCAAGGGATGTCAGGGTCAAATGCAGGATAAAGTACACCACTTTGGACCATATTGATAGCATGTATTTGATGGTCATCATGATCGGCTAGTGGTTCTTCAGTTTGCAAATGTTCAGCAGTACCTCTAAACATAATTCTAGCACTACATAGCTTAGTAAGAAATGGATCATGGGTACTAATGCTCTTAATCACAACACTTTCATCTCCCTGAGTCTAAAAGTCAACATTCTCTATTTCTTCATAATCTTCACTACCAGAATACTCATCATCACTTTCTTCTATGTTATTGTGGTTATGTTCCTCATTTACTTCTAACTTAATCAATTCCATGATATCATATCCAAAATGTTCAACATACGACCTTCATCATTTCAGCAATATCTTGGGTTGACTTAATTTCTCTAAGACCTAAAGTTAACTTGACACCAGTTTGAGAATAATAAATCTTTTCAAACAAAGCATGTGGAACCAGTTTTTTAGCTATTTCTTTAAGATGCTCATACGACATTTCATCGAAATTGGTATCAGTATTCCCTCTAACCTGACCCTGAGCGTATTTCAAAGGCCAACTAGTAAAAATACCATCAAAGTGAAGATTGACAGTGAACACATCATTCCTTGCTTTCTTCTTCTTTGGTTGACCTGCAATTACAATTATACAAAAAAAAATGGGGTTAGAAAAAAAAATATGGTTTTTTTTTACAAAATTAAAGATGTAACTGTTAGGGTTAAATGATTTTACCTTTAGCCATAACAATTAATTAGCAATAATCGGGTAAGTTTTAATTAGGGTTCATATGAGAGGGATGGGGAAGGAAGATTTGTGAAAGTGTGTGTGTGGAGAAGAATGAATTAGGGTTATAATATGCGTTGACTAGTTAAAGTGAAAATCAAATGTGGCATTGACCATCGTTAAATAAATGAAAAAAAAATACCGGTCCAGCGTGGAGGGTAACTGCTATGCTGTCAGTCAAATTTTTTGATATTGGTGATATTAGAACAATATTTGAAAGTTCATTGGTGTAGGTAGGACGAAATTTAGTTCGTTGATGATGTCGGGACATTTTTGAAAGTTCGTAGGTATTTTTCGACTTTTACCCGTCATATAATGTAAATTTGTGTCTTAGACTTGCTTTGTTTTGATACAACTTTTGTGATTTTAGTGTGATGGACTTATTATTATCATTTTGGTCAAATTGGATTAGTGTATACAAACACTCTAGCAACTAACTATTAGGCTCATATACAAATATGTTATTAAAATATCAAAAAAAATTCGTCTAAATTACTCAACTTTTATTTTGTTCATTTAAGTTACTGAATTTATATAAAGCATGTTTTAGTGTTAATATGAGTGACTTGAATGTATATTTTTATATAAGTCAAGTAACATAAATATTATGTTTTTACAAGTTAAATAGCTTAAACGGATATTTTTTATAAGTTCAGTGACCTCAAATGTCATGTTTTATAAGTTAATAACCTAAGTAAACAAACTGAAAGTTTCAGTAACTTAAACGAACTTTCTTTCAAAGTTTAATAACATATGTGTATATTAACTCAACTTCTAGCATCATATCTATATATATATTATATATATATGAAACATTCACCCCTTTATGGTTGAATATTGGAAATTAAAAAAAAATTGTTTTACTAAATTACTCTTACTGCTTAAACAATAACTTATGCATGACAAGTTTGAAAAAGTTATATTTATTAGTTTCTAAATTAAACATTATAACCGATGTTTTAAAACAGGCTGACCTTTTCGGTGGACCCGTAAACCGGCTCGGATACAGGGCCGGATGTGACCGGGTTTTTGCTTGTTTGAGAATCGGATTGAACCGTCAATTTTTCGTTAACTCGGGTTGAAAAACTCGGCCGAAAAAAACTTTGTATACCGCTATAAATTACATCGCTATGCACAGATAGTACGTCTATTATTTCCATATAATCTTTTCAATTTCTCCGCACGTGTAAAAGAATTTGACATGATTTCCACCTGCCTAAATATAAAAAGCTTTTTCGACCCCTTAAAACCCTAACTAGCAAACACCGATATCTCAAACACCCAACCACTGCTTCGCAATGGATTCAAAGATCAAGCAAATACTCGGTAATCTGGTTGTTCAAGAGTTCGAAGGCATGGAAAACCTTCGATCAGATTCAAAAGGAACACAGGAAAACATAAGTCTGTACGGATTATCCCAATTCGTAACATCAGTCATGAATGAGGAAAATCTAAACGAAAGATTTTTGGCGGAGTTATTCGCAACTTACGATTCAAAAAAACAAGTAGCGAGAATCAGTGGACGGGTTCTTAATGTCAACAAGGATGCGTTGGCTGCTGCGTTGAATTTTCCGCACATTGATGTCGTTGATGAGGACGAATATAAGAGGTTTTTGCATTTGTTTGTGTGCACATTTATGTATGTAAATCCTGGGGTAATGGTAGGTAGCACATTACAGAAAATACATGATTCATTGTTGATGTGTGGGCACCCGGAACTTTTTGACTTTGCACGTTTTATGTGGGCGTTAGTAGAAAGCGAAATACTTCAAGGTGATAAGATCAAAGAGTGTTACTATGGTCGCCATATGCAATGTTTGATAAGGTCGCAGCACCCTGACCTGTTTGCTAATCCGGGTGTTGCTCATATGGAGGAGGAGGATGATGATGATGATGATGATGGTGATGATGATGAGGAGGAGGAGGAGGAGGTTGATGATGATGAAGACGATGATGATGACGATGACGATGATGACGACGATGACGATGACGATGACGATGACGACGACGACGACGAGGACGAGGACGAGGACGAGGACGAGGACGATGACGATGACGATGACGATGACGATGACGATGAGGAGGAGGAGGAGGAGGTTATTTATGTTGATGATGATGATGATTATGATGATGTTTATAAATATGATGTTTTTGATGATATTTTTTATGTCGATGACGACGATGAAGATGACGCCAATGACGCCGATGAGAAGAAGACAAAACAACCTGAGGAATCTCAGGTTTAAACTTCTGTCCACTAAGTTGATTTCATTGAATCTAATCTTTCAAAGAGCATAGTATATGATTCGAAGTCTCTAATGTTTCTATGTAACTTCAAATAGATAGTATTTCAGAGTTTGTAACTTAACTAATTACCTAATTAGATCAAAATTTTAAGCGTTCAACTTTCATAGAATTCTCATTGTAAAATTACTAGAAAATTTTGATGGGTGATTTTGAAACTTGAAGTGGTCCTAATCAAGATGGAAAGATTTGACAAAAGGTAATCATGCATGCAAGATTTGACAAAAGGTAGTTGCAAGCAGGGGCGAAGCCCTCTTGGCCGAGAGGGTTCAAACGAACCCATTTAGATCCTAGATTTTGATATTGGCACGTATAAAAATATTAGCTTTTTTAGCACACAGGTTGAACCCTCTGATTTTATCACACAGGTTATCTTCTAGTTCATTTTTGATTTTTTCATCTTTTAGTCATCTTGAACCTGAAAGCAAACTTGTTTACTTATACTTTTAATTCAGCTATAACTTATCAGTTTTATCCGGTTTAATAGATCAGTTCAATCTGTCGGCCTGATGAACCTGTAGTAGGACATCTTTGATCCATGGTCCAATTTCAAAACGTTGGTTTTTATCGTATTAATAGTGGTCTTAAGATACATGTATATAAATCACTCATAACTGATGAGTATTTTTATAGATATTGCGATGACCTTGTAAAGTTAAGGTATGTATTAATTGATGATGATACATAAAGTTGGCCTAATTCATAGTGCATGTAATAAAATATAACATTTTTCAAGTTATAACAACTGTATAAGGGACAACTGAAATCATATAATGTAATATTACTTTTCTTATTTGTTTATGTTTTTATAAATCTTTAGCTAAATGTGATTAAGAAAGAGTTGTATTAGCTTAAATGACCCGTTAGGAGGTTCTCGTATTGCACCGTTTTATTTTACTGCACTTTTTTTGCCAGGTCTGTCTTGAGAATACAGCGAGTAGTAAGAAGAGGTTGGTGGATTCCCCAAAGAAAAACCAACCTTCAAAGAGGAAACAAGATGAAGAATCCAAGGCTTGAACTTCTGTCTAGTAAGCTAATTTTATTGAATCTAGTCTTCTAACCTGAAAATAAAAACCAATGAATTCTAGGGCATAGTATAATAAAGAAGAAAACTTGTGTTTCTAAGCTGATTTTATCGTAATTACATATAATTAACTTGTGTTATTTGGTAAAAAGTAAAAGAAAACCAAAACCTAGCCGGGTCTCGAGAACCGGATTGACCCGGGTTGTCTTAAACCCTGGGTTTTGAAAATAGAAGACACAGTTTTATTTGACCCGTTTTCTTAATGGAACCGGTTCAAAACGTTGGTTATAAGTATGAGTAAGCTGGAAGTTAAGTTTAATAACCGACAATTAACTATAATCCTTAAGGTACAGTTCTCGGTCTTCTAAAGGAGAGCTAGACCAGAAAATATACGCCGTGGCTATATAGAAAAAAGTTAATGTTTGAAAATTGTTTTGAATTGATTTCATGATGCATTACAAATAAGGAGCTCCTTACCTTTTACAACATAGTTCACCTCCTCAAATAGAAATCTAGATACAATTACGGTACATCTTATATCTGGAAATATGATAGGTGTAAGAAGTCAAGTTCTGATGCAAAAGTCTCAGAATATTTCGAAAAGCTCATTTAGGTTCAAGTAGAAGGCATCTAAGATTTGAGTAAACATCAAAATAACTGTAGATAAACATGCATAGTACTGGAAATATGTGAGGAACTCAGATTCTCGTAAAGAACTCCTGAAACTGACATGACCCAAAAAACACCATTTGGGCATCCATTTGATGCTTGGGAAGCCAACAACTACAAGATGTTAGTATATATCTTGGGCATTCTTCGGTAGTACTTGTGTTTGGTTATGCTAGGTAACAAGTGTTTGATGAAATTGAGACGTTGATTTGTGAGAATTAATATTTTTTTTGTCGTGATTACAGGGCAGAATGGTGTCGTGAGGAGGAGATGCAGGTGAAGAGTCAAGAAGATGAGCAGCAAGCAGGTTCTTCAATGCTTGTAAATTTGTAATTAAATTAGAACTTAGTCTATGATCCTAAATTAGATAGTTTTCTCCGCTAAATGATTGAACTCGATTTGCAAGCGCAATCGAATTTTCACCAGATTTAAAGTTTTGGTGGTTCGTAGAATTGTTGTTATTACATGATGTCTCTTTTGGGTGATTGGATACAAATGATGCAAAATAACATAAAAGAAAGAAAGATAACATCCAAACTCCATAGCATCATAAGTTTGGATACAGAAAATGGGGGGAAAGACTAAAAAGTAAGGGTGCGTTTGGTTTGTGGAGGGTTTCGGATTTGGTTTTAGATTTGGATTTGGATTCGGAATCAAATTTGGTTTTGGGTTAATATTAATGATAGAGAGAGAAAAATTAAATGATATAAATGAGTATTATATGCTAAAGTTTTTATAAAAAATAATATTTTATAATAGTAATAAAGAGAAAGATAGAGTGTAAGGTGTGGACCCCATTTCAAAAGAAAGGCAAACCCCACCTTTTTAGATGGATTCACTTTTGATAGATTGATTCCATTCCTTGTAGCCAAATCACAAACCAAACTAGCTTTTAATGTCACATCAAGGCAAAACCCATTCCAAACCCCTATACCAAACATGCCCTAAAATGTCTAGTTTAACATTTAACTTGTACCCTTTTGAACAGGACAAAAAAAATCAAGGGTTTAATTAAGGGAGGTGATTTGTACACACATTCTTTTTGCCGTCCACCATTAAATATGCATCTATATTGTACTGTGTGCATCAGTGAGTGTACTTTAGTGGTAGATAGCAACAAAAAAAAATGTGCGTACAAATCACCTCCCTTTAATTAACAAAAGATAGTGACTAAGAATTATTATTTTTTATTGGGTAAATTGCATATATCGTCCGTAACGTTTGGTCAAATTGCATGTTTCGTTCAAACTTTACGAAAGTGTAAGAATCGTCTCTGAAGGAAAACCTTTGGTGCAAGTATCGTCCTCACTAGGGGTGTTATCGGGTCTTGTCAGGTCGGGTTAATATCGGGTCGGGTAATTCGCGTTAATCGGGTTGGTTTATATAATTTAAGCTTAAACATTCATCATTGACATTTAATTTTTGATAGCTAAAAGATGATTAACAATGTGTTATATGTTACAGAAGAGTAAAAATGATTAACAAGATCTTATAGTAGGGAGTAAAAAAAAAACAAGTACGTAGCAATCTGTAAGGAGTAAAAAAAAAAGTGCTAAGCAGCTAACAAATATGTTGTAAACAGGTACATAGCAGCTAACAAGTGATTAAAACATTTTAAATTTTAAAGCCAAAGCAATATATTGTATATGAATTAAAATAAAATATATTACACTAGCATCTTTAGTTTTGTCAAGAACTTTACTAAGGTCACAACCCTTGAAACTAAAAACTTTGGATTTCTTAATGTTAGTGCGATGGTTTAATTGCCTAATCACACAATAATACACATCTATCAGACAATCAATTGTATGAGATTCTTTTGTTGTGTATACTGTATTGTTGAATTTTAAAAAAAAGGACATTGTAGCCAATGTTGATACCACTGTTTTAAAAACCGAGTTGTCGGGTGACCAAAAGCCGGTTTTGGCAAAAAAAAAACCCGGTTGAACCGTAATCCGTGAAAGATAATAGAATTTGATATTGATTGCATTGTTTCATTACATAACAAAACATGTCTATTTATAATGGAACATGGCTTTGAGAATAAGCTACTAAACCCTAGATCTAATGGACCTCAAGCCCACAATGGCTTGGGCCAATAGTTTATGCGTCTAACACTCCCTTGCAGTTTGAACGGGGTCTTCGATACGGACAAACTGGATGAATGTTGAAGCCGATTCTTTTTCTCTTTTTCTTCTTTGTTGCTCGTCTGCATGAAGATTGACTTGTATTTGACGACATAATTGTATATATTGCTTTGCAGTTTTCTCCATTTTTTATGACGTTTGCTATTTTTTTACGTCGTGGCTTATTTTGTCTTTAGGAGGAAGCGGCAATTTGGTGGACAACTTTTGTTGTCAACGACAATGATCTTCGACAACGAAAACAATCAGATGAGAAAAAAAGGGTTGATTTAGGCAATTCAACAAAAAAAAAATGTGTTTTGACGGCTAGGGTTTAGGGTTTATGCATTGAATACGAAAAGTAAAATCCTAAATTAATAAAAACAATAGAGCGGAAAAAAAGGGGATCCCTCCGGATCACCGACAAGTAGCCGATGACCGGAGGATGGCAATTTTTATTAGTGGATCTTACCTAGAGATGTGATACCATGAAAGATAATAAAATTTGATATTGATTGCATTTTTTCATTACATAACAAAGCATGTCTATTTATAATGGAACATAGCTTTACTAAACCCCAGATAAATACAGACACAGGGAAACTGAAACACAATTTAACCTTTAGCTATTTCAGTTAAAGAATAACATTATTTGGCCATATGAAAACATATTCTTTCCAGAATCATAAAGACCAATCGAGAATTTATTCCCGTAAGGCTGTTAACACATGCCTTGATGGGTTGCAAAACTGGTGCTCTTGAAAGAAATGTGGCGCCTTGGGTTTTCTCTTGAAATGTTGAGTAACTGACTGCATATTACTTAACTCCTCTCATCCTGCAATAGAGAAGAAGAATTACTAATGTACTACTATTAGCAGAAATCTTTTAAAGCGTACTAAAAATCACTTCACGCGTTTGATTCATGAATGAGACATCCTTAAGCGTCTTGTTTGCGTACACTACTACAGAAAAAAAGCTTTTGATACGGTTTTTAAGGGCTTTTGGTACAGTTTTTGAACTGTACTAAATAATCGTGTTCCTTTTTTCAATTTTTTTTTTTACTTAAATCCCATAAACTCTATAACCAAACACTCAAAACAGTAGAACCATTTGCAGCTCTAAGTAAACTAGAACACATACTACATCATCCGGATAACTTTCTGTATTTACATACCAAACATGTTTCTGTTTGAGCCAATCCCAGCAAAAAAAAAAAATTACAGTCTGTAAACGGACAGGCGGAAACTACCTAACTTGAATGTGTTCAAACATTTATGGGTCATGTTAAAGTCATCACATCTACAAAAGAAACTATGATTGTGATTTATAAATGGAATGAGAAAGTACCCCCTCTGCTCAATAGTAATAAATACATTACCTGGCAAGCCAACTTATCAACGATAACAAACTACTCTCTCAATGAGTCAATGTCCGATTTATGAGTACTCCCAAAATCGATGCAAAATGTATATTATCATGACTAGTTTCAGGTCACAATAGTAGACTTAAATGGCCAATATAATCTAAACCCACATAAGCATAATGTATATACCAGGTCAAGGAGCTGTATGTTATCCTAAACAAGTTATTAACATAAACATGGAAGAAGGGACACGCCCACAATCTCTATTTGAGCTCTAAAAATCGTTACCAACATCACGTTGAGGTCAAAAAGTTACAACTTTAGCAGGTAATTATGCTGTTAAACGGCCATAAGTGAAGAGAACAACAATGTACAAATTCATCCTTACCTTAGTAACATCAAGGTTTGGGTCCTAACCATTGACGAAGCCTTTTAATATTTGTATGAATCCTTTTGGAAAAAGCATCAGCTCTTAAGATTCATACAAGACTAAACAAACACTTGATAAAATTGCTAAACGGAATCGCATATCATTAACCAAAGAATCGAACCAAACCATTTTTTTGGGGATTTTGTCAAAATAATAGATATGAACACATGCAGATTGTTAAACATACTTTTTCGTTCTTTCCGACACTCTGGCACCTGAATGTTTTGATCAGTATATTCAACCAAGAACATTCACATAAATATTAGTGAATAGATGGGCAGTTTCCAAATGTGTAAGGACTAAGGCATATAGATCTGTAACTACATATGGTTTTAGGAGTGAACCCACATCAAAACATAAACGGCAGATAAAAGAACCTAGCTAAACCTTAAGATTGTACATCAATAGCAAAGAATCGAGACACCAAAACAAGCACGCAAAGAAACTATAACCATCATATCAGACAGTCAAGTGGAATCGAAGGTTCTTGAAATCATAGACTTTCACCTTACTGACCCGAACCTTCAAACTAAAAAGATTATCAGCATGGAACAGGTATATAGCAAACACAATTCTTTATATATGAGTTAGTCCTAAATTAAGTCCATGTCGTTAAATCAACAGATTTATATTTTGATGGAGAAGATGAACAGGTTATCATAGGAAAGGAGCAATAGAGAAAAGCCATGGTTATCTATTTTGACCGTGTTTACCAAGAGGTGGCAAAAGCTCGTCTCCAGCCATGCACGTTAGGAGCTGCGTGTAACTTAACAAGAATAAACCAGTTGCTTAAAATTAAGATAATAAGGTTGTTGGGCCCAAGACCCTAAGTAGCTCTATGGAGCCCAAAAAAGAGGTAGACGTGTACGTTATTTGTCAAGCATGATTGCTTTTTATTTTTTACTATCTTCTGAAGATTTTGACACATGAACACCATATCGACATCATTTAACATCACAAAAACTGAAACCTAGGGAAACAAAACCAGATTATATAAACTTACTGAGTTGCAGAGTTTATTACAGTTTTACAGTATTATATTTAAAGATGATAGGGCCTTATATTAAGACCACATATGCGTTGATATTTCTACATATGCGCTACAAAAGAAAGACGCCAAAATTAATATTCTTACTAACTTTAGTTACTTAGGTACGGATATGGTTGATATTTCTATAACTTCAATTCCATTTACAATAATGTCGATTTTACATCAAGAGTATAATTCCTGGAAATTTGGCAATCAAAGATTGGAAAAAGACAGAAAGTGCCTACCATAGGCCGATCTTAACACCAGTAAAGGAGGTAGCCATCCAACAAGGTGAAACAATCTTTGATCCAGGACTCAAATTTAGCGAAGGACATACAAACCACCCACAGCAGCTGCAGCAAACAAATAGTATCAAACAAATAATCACAGAACTTCAATAGATATACTGAAAAGGACAGAGTATTAAGGAAAAGCCAAGAGAGAAAGCTTACAAGGTCGTTTGCTCATTTTTATGAAGCTTGACTAGAGGTGGCAATGTGGTTGGGTCGGTTAGGTTCGTTAACGGGCCAAAAGACGCGCTAGACAAGATGGTTTTACCCATTTCCTTTAAAGCGATTTTTTTCCTAAAATTCTTTACATGTTTGCCCTGTCACAGATAAAACATAACCCGAACTATCCCAAAAAGTACCACCTTTAAGCTTGATCAATGGGATCTTCATCGATCTTGCCAACTGCATCAAATATTGATGAGTATGTAATAGCATCATATTCAAAACCACGAGATTTCATCTCTCTCATCAGTTTTGCAGCCTCCTCAAACATACCTGCATGACTGAGACAGCCGAGAAGAGTGTTATAAGTGACGGCATCCGGCTGTAGCTTTGAATGCTTCATTTTCTCAAACATAACCATTGCCCGTTGTGGGCCACCACTCTTAGCTAATCCATGTAGAATTATATTGTGGGAGTTTATATCAGGCGCACAACCATTTTCTTCCATGTCCCTCAGCAAAGAATATGCTTCGTCTATCAAGCCAGCCCGTACCATGCCAGACATGAGGGCATTATAAGCATAAACATCGGGAACAGATCCCACTTTCTTGATCTCGTTAAAAAGATTCTTAGCTTCATCTAACCGCCCACATTTGCCCAAATTTCTGATCATGACAGCATAAACCCGCGAACTAGATGACCCGCTATTCTCTCTTAATTCTTGAAAGAGCTCATTTGCTGCTTCATAACGTTTTGCTTTTCCAAGAGTGTTGATCAAACTACAATAAGCTGCTGGGCAGGGAGGAAACCCCTTTTCGTCCATCTCTTCTAAAAGTAACAGTGCTTTTTCAACTCTATTTGTTTTACAATAACCGTCAATCAAAATAGAATAAGTAAAAGAACTAGGAACAATACCATTCTCCTTCATCTTTTCAAACAATGAAAAGGCATCATAATATGAAGCTTTAGAGTCAAAATGGGCCTTAATCATAGTGTTATATGTCACCACATTCGGTTCACAATGATACAGCTTCATATCCTCAAAGACTTTCTTAGCATCAGCCAAACGACCAACCCGACCCAATATGTTAATAACATTGTTTATAAGAACAACATCGGGCCTACACCCGTGTTTTAGCATGTCCACATATACATTATAAGCTTCTTCTACCTTTCCGGCTTTCCCAAGCCCTCTAATTAATTCTGTATAAGTGTAAACAGTCGGTGCACAACCCTTATCTTTCATTTCCGCCACTAAAGCTAGAGCCTGCTCTACCCTACCGGCTTTAAAGTGTATACTTAATAAAGTTGTATAAATCTTAGCATTAGGATGAAATCCGTTTTCCTTCATTTCATCAAACAACCTTATAGCAGGGTTATCATGACCTAACTTAGCAAACGCCGACATTAAAGCACTGTAAGTTACCGTGTCGGGAAAGCAATTACCTTCGTCACACATCTCACTATAAAGATCATACACTTTATCAGGATGGTTTTCTTGCATTAGCATCAAGATAATGGAGTTATACGTACTAGCAGTCGGCTTACACTTACGACCTTTGACTTGATAAAACAACGAAAGTGCTTTGTTCACCATCTTAGCCTTACCTAACAGTCTCACAACTTGCGATAAATCCTTGGGATCGATAACGACTGATTGCCGTACCATTTCTTGAATCATCTTCCACATCTCCCCAAACATACCAGAATCCGCCAAACAGCAAATTAAAGCCATGTAAGTAGTGGAATCATGTTCAAAATGCCTTCTTTTCCCCGCCCATTTAAAAAACTGCATCTTAACATTAATGTCTACGTCTATATTCAAAACCTCACGAACTAATCGATGATCGACTCTTAATTTTAGTACTTCTAGCGCCTTTTCTGCATCTGGGCCCCACTTAAATATCTTTAATATCCTAATAAACCTCTCGTCCAACGTCCTTGCAGAGGCGCGTGTTCTTCTTTTGTTGTTGTCGGGTAAATCTCTTGAATCTTCTCTGGGAGTCGACAAGCGAAACATTTGAACAATCTCATTATCTGCAACACCAAACAAATACACCCTTTATTCTACACCTGACATCATTAAGAAGCGAAAACTTTAAAGTTTACACCTTCCTTAAACAAAAGCTTCCATTTTTTACTCAAATACAATACATTCACATACCTTGATTTCATATGTCAAACAAAAAATGTTCACTTTTCAGAAGAAAAGAAAAACACTAATTTGTTTCGGCTTATAAAGCCGAGTTATAGCTTATTTGGTTTTAGGCTTATGTTTCATAAGCTCACTTTTTATGGCTTATTTTGAAACTTTTCGGCTTGTAAAAGCTTATTATGTCATTTTACACTTATATAAGCCGAAAAGTTTCAAAATAAGTGACAAAAAGTGAGCTTATAAAACATAAGCCTAAAACCAAATAAGCCATAAGCCGAAACAAACACCCCCTCGTAGGGCTCAAATGTGTCTCATTCCGGGTGTGGGTTATATGCAATTTGCAACTGATTAAAACTGAAATGTATCAAACTTAGGGAGTAGTACATTATGTTTATTACTAACACCACTATATGGGGGTGTTTGTTTCGGCTTATATAGCGGGGTTTATGGCTTATTTGGTTCATAAGGTCATATTTTGTGGCTTATTTTGAAACTATTCGGCTTATATAAGTTGAAGAAAACTATGTTTGCGGGAACAGATTAGGAAAATTATTAATTATAAATAAAAATGTACTTACCTGTTTGTTTAATTCTTTCGGAGAGATAAGGCATAGTAGAGATCGACCTAACCTTCATCTTTGCCAACAGTGATAAACCTAATTGAGTGATTCAGGTGGTGGTGGTGGCTGTTGGGCGGAGGAGTGTAGGGGGGGCAGGTTATCCAAGAGGAAAATAAGGTGTTTGTTTGCTTATTTGCTTACTGAGCAATGCGACGGCGGTTACCCGGTAACAAGCAAACGTTGTTTATTTATATGTTTTTTTTAATAATAACTTTATGAAATAATGACAAATTTTAATTAAAATAACTATAAACTATGCTGATGCAACTATTTCACGTCTAAATAAACATAAGGTTCAAATTAAAAAGAGTAGCATATTTAAAGATATAAATTAAAGATAGCAGAGTACCCATCAAATTTGTGCACTGGATGTAGGCGTCGTGACAGCGACAATCAACATATAGTTTTGTAAGCGTAAAAGTTGCCCATACGTCCAATTCATCGCATCAACATATTCAACAAGCAAATCTCGACATAACAACCATCACATATTCGCATGTTACACACCTCTCATCTCTCATTTTATCCTTCTATTACTATCGACCCGTCGCTATAAAGGTGTATATGTTTGTCTCCGAAGATCTAAACCACAATAGGCAAACGAAATAACCAAAACCATTGTAGCCCGCAACAAAAATCCCACTAATAACAAACCGAAACCACCAAAACCAACCGAAACCACCTAGCCCACCAAACCACCTATACAACCCAACAATTGTGGTGGTCAGCAAACGGTAACGACGGTGGTGGCGGAAGTGGGTGTGTTGTTAGTGAGAGAAAGGGGTTTATGGTGGTGGCGTTTTTTTTGTTGTTTCGTATAACTTGCTGTTTTTTGTTTAGAGGTGTGTGGTTAAATGGTTTGCATGTGTTTTTGTGTTTTGTTTAGGGTTTTATATCCCTGTTATTATGAGATGTTACAATGTTAGCTTTTACAATAAGTTGTATCACTGTCAGCGGTTACAATTTGACTAAATTGAAGACAATATCAATGTTAGCAGTTACAAGTTGACTGTATTAAAAAACGTATATGGTGAACAACATTTATGATTTTCAGCACATTTTTATTGTGTATATCAACATTGGAGGGTTAGGAGCTTTTTTAAAAGGCCTTTAATGTTAGTTTTTTTTTTTAAATGTGAGGATTTATAATTGTGAAATTGATTGGAGGGTTAACAGGCTTTAAATGACCCATTTTTTTGAAAGGCTTATAATGTTGGCTGTATGCATGAACTTTCCCAAACAAGTAATCTTTTTTACTTAAATTTTAAGACTTCTAAAAATAGAATGGCTAAATGTCGGGTGCATTTAATGCGTGACTCAACCCGTCGCCCAACCCGCCTAGCCCGATTGCATTTAATGCGTGATCCATACCCGGCCTGATACACGTAATGGGATACGTGTTAAAACATAAAGACACCAAACAAAAAATCCACACACCTATCCTTTTTCTCTCATATACCACCCAATAGATACAACAGATCAAGATAAATTGAGGGGAATATTGTTGTTTCCTGGGGAAGAAAGTGAGAATGAGGAGCTGATGAACGAGAAAGAAAGAGGGGTGATGATGTTTTGCCAACGGCGATGCGATTATTTCGATGAATTTAGGCGTATGAAAAAATAGATTCATCTTCTTAAAAAGTTTTTTTTTATTTACTTTATGGTCAAATTGAATTTGGAATCCTTTAATTGTTGTGGTTTAATTTAACATCAGCCTTGGTGAGAAAAGCTCAATATAGACCCAAAATTTAGTAAATATCCAATTAATCAATCCTAACCATCCATTTTTTCATCAAATTAAAAAAAAACCCACTTTTCACCTCTTTTTTAAAAATTAAATATCTCACAAACCGTTAATCGTTACGCAAAACGAAACATACAATCGCGACGAGAATTCAATCATCTTTCTATATAGGGGCACTTCTATATACATTCGACGTACTTTTTTTTAAATTCTTTTTTTAGTTACGTCTGGAAAAATCACATGTGATTTTTATGATTTTATGAAATCACATCTGATTGTGATACAAATCACATGTGATTTTTCCAGATGTGACTGAAAAAAATCGAAATAAAAGTTTGTCGAAAGTATATCTAAGTGCCCGTCTACTGAAAGATAAAAAAATACTCGTCGTGATGGCGTATTTTTTGTTGTTTGACGATTTACCGTTTGCAAGATATTTTATTTTTGAAAAACAAGTGAAAAGTGGGTTTTTTTTTATTTTGATGAAAAAATGAGTGGCTAGGATTTGTTCATTGGGTCTTTACTAAATTTTGGGTCTACATTGATCTCAACTCCAGCCTTGGTATCTTGTTTTACTTCTGGCGTATTCATAAGAGCCATATAATTTAAGGTTTTTTACTTTATCTATTGGATTGTGTTGAATATGATCTGGGGGGTTTGGAATTTGGGGTATGGGTTCTGTTTTTTGAGATTAGGGTTACTTGGATTGTTAGGATAAATTAGGGTTATTGCATTGATTCCTCTATCCCTTCGTTAGTTTTGTTGTTTTTATGAAATTAAATCCACGAGACGACCCTGTAAATATAATTTTTATAAGAACAAATATCAAGAGTGCACACCATTTTAATAGTTGATTGCATACCCTCCTCGGAAAGAAGTTCAGTCGTAAACAAAAAAGTCAAAACGTCAATCCTAATTCTTAAGCCCATGTTTAACAAGTAAAGCCCATTTAAAATACATGTAAAATCTAAGTAAATTAGTGTAACTAATTTAATTGCATACCAAATAAAATACATGAGCTCATCTTAATTTTCCCCAAATTCCGATTCTATAACACTTGCGAAGTTTTGGCTTATGCATCCAAAATTCGAGGTTTTATTTGTTGAGAAATATGTTTGCATGTTCTTTTATTATTTCTTACGAATGATTTAACTATATTTTTGGGATTCTATTTGTAATGTGAATCTAAGTTTCGTTTATGAACCTTCGGACTTTAAAAACGATATTTATCGTATGTTGTTTCAAATTTCGTTTAATTATGCTTTTATTGTTTGAGTTTAGATCTTATTCAAGTCGCGCCAAAACTATACCAACATTTTAGTTAAATAACCCGGACTTAAATTTTTTTATTAGTCGGTTGTCTTAAATTTTTTGGGGGCCTAAACCGAACAAAAAAACCGACCCGAAAACCGGAATATTAGTGGCGCTTCAAAAATAGTGCATACCTTACTTTCGAATTCTAGATCCGCCACTGGCTCAAGGGTACACGTGCACCCTAATAAAGCTTGTAAATTGTAATGCATAAATTAAAAGAGCGAGGCTGCCTTTCATTTTTTTGTTTTTTGTTTTCTTAAAAATGAAAAGGTTTTTCCTCTTTAGAAAAGAGTTAAGAACATGGAAAATCCATTTAAATTATGTTACATTTTTCATTTTACAGTGAAGAGAAAAATATAAAAGGTAAATTGGACTTTTTAGTTTTTTAGTTAACATTTGAGAAATAATATTTTCATTAATCTAGAAAAATTTCTCAAAATATTGTAAGTAAACGGGTTTTCGGTGTTTTCATTTTTCTATGAAAAATTTCCCCAAAAATAAGGTATTTATCACCAACTAAACACACCGTAAATGTTATAGTGCATACTTAACGATGCTACGATTACCATGACCGTCTCGTGAATTTTAAGAGCTCTGTGGTATAATCACTTGTAAATCTTTAACAAAGTCATCA
This sequence comes from Tanacetum coccineum, assembly GCA_026074375.1. Lineage (NCBI taxonomy): Eukaryota > Viridiplantae > Streptophyta > Magnoliopsida > Asterales > Asteraceae > Tanacetum > Tanacetum coccineum. The sequence goes on from BQNB010008258.1 coordinate 38,376, forward strand.
TAAATATTGATGTGCTTCTTTTATGATTACAAAAAATGATGCCTGAACACGATATATATCTTAATATGTATAGAACAAAACCTTATTTATACGTAAAACGAGGTTCGTCATCTGTGTGCTGTTACGGAGCGCGCACGACTATTTTTGCAAGGGACTGGTAATGCCAAGTACTATTTGTTAGTCTTTGGGATTCACCTTACAACGAACCGATAACCTCAAAAATTATTTCCGTAAATATTTAGAAATATATATTAAACTTCAACATTTTTTATAAAGTCATACGCATGTCAGAAGCATTGCAATATTTGGCTCGTTTTATTCGCAATTCGATGATCTTTTCAGTGACGGGTGTTTTTCTGAATGAATCGATGGATACACGCTTGATATTTGATAAATAAAGTTTATTATATAAAATAGTCGTAAATAGGTTAAAGTTGAAGGTCGGTTTTGTAACGTCTAGCATACTTGAGGGTGTGTTTTGAAAATCAATTAATTATTTTTTTATTACATCGTAAATGTTGAAACCTTTAATAAATGTTGAAACCTTTAGGGTCAGTTTGGTTTCCGAGTATCACTGGGTATAGAATGATAGATCGATAAAGTCAATTGTTTGGTTTATAGTTTCTCTTTCTGACACAAGTTGTCATACCTAAATTTGAATCCACACTCACTTGTGGGGTTTCACACAATCCAGCCAATCAAAATTAACCTCTTATTTGATTCTTTTTTACAACCACATATTTATTAATCATTCTTATTACTTTTTATTTTTTTAATTTAAAATAATGTGTAAATCTTAGTCAAATGATATATAATAAATATATTTTCTCTCTTTTAAACCCACCTCAAATCCAAATTCTAAACCAAATCCAAATCCGAATCCAACCCCACTTATAAACCAAACGGACCCTTAATTTTTTAGATCTCGTGGACCAACAAACCTAGTAACAAACCTGATGAATGATGGTAGGTCTAAAATTTTGAATATTTTAATTGTGTTGAATTTTTTATTGGTGTAGCACATTTCTCAATTTCTGGTGTTTAAATATAACTTATAATATAATGTCAATATGTGAGGAATACAACTAAACTATATGGAAGTACTGCAATAGATAAGGGCTGAAATTGTTGATAAGCATGCATTTATTGTCTGAAATTATAAGCCCATAAGCCCAATACTGATATATGATAAGCCCAATACTATTGTCTAATTATAAGCCTATAAGCCCAATATTAATATATGGAAATACTCTAATAAATGCATTTTAGACATTAAGCTTATCATAAGCCCATTATTAAACATCCTATTATTATTTGTGTGGTTTATTGAATTCCTTTAAGGGTTTATTGAATTCCTTATTCTTTGTTATTTGTGTGGTTTCTTGCATTCACAATGGCATATCACTATCATTTGGTATCAGAGCCAGGTTATTAAGCATCACAGATGACGACAAATTTGTGTCGTTTGTATATGTAGCTCAAAAGCCAAATAAGATTATTCCTCATATACAACAGAATTGTGACATCAAACTAAGGGTTGAAATTGTCAATTTTTAAAGCTCTTTTGCATTTGTTGAGGAATACAACTAAATATGTGGGTAAAAGTATAAACTATTTGTATACTT
>BQNB010008258.1:45000-52500 GCA_026074375.1 Tanacetum coccineum
GTAATCCTAAATCAACTCAAAATTAGCAATCCTAAACATTAAAACCGATTAAGCACTTAGCTAAACAATACGAATAAGCAAAACGAGGAATAACTCTAAGATTAAGGGATAAGCTCTTTTGAAACCGAAATAAGCACAAAAAACTCAAGTCCTTGACAATAAGCTAAACGATTATAAGATAAATTGAGATCTAAGACTTAAACTACTTATTAAGCCAACACTAAAACGAAATAAGCTCCTAAACTAGATTAATAAGCATTCGAAAGCAGCAACATGAAATTGGAATAAACTAAAAGCACATGAATGATTAAATCCTTAACTCGAATAAGCAATACGCAAACGTAAGTTTGATCCAAAGCATATTAGCTCATGTGAATTCAAATAAGCTATTTAGAAGCTTATTTTAGCATATAATACGAGCTTCTAATAACAATAAAAACGATTTAAGCACGACAATAAGCTAAATATGAGCTTATTTAAGCTTATAATAATGAAAATCTTTGAAAACTAATAAGATTAGACCGAATAAGCTTTAGAAAGCTTATAGGAGATTATCTTAAAGCTTTTAAAGAGTTTTGGAACTAATAAGCTGAGGAAATAAGCTCATGAGAAAGGCTTATTTGATAAGCACATACGCAAAGTAAGAAAACAAACAAATAAGCAACAAAAATAAACAAACCATGATTTTCATTAAGCTCAAACCATACTTGATACAAAATCTCAATAAGCTTTCGAATTAAACTTGTTACTATAAGCCAGAAATTATGAATTAAGCTAAACTTAACTTAAAAATAAGCTAAAACTAAATAGTGAACTTAAAAAAATCTAATTCCTAATGAAAGATAATGAGGGGAGCGTGTTGGATTTTATAGGTGGAGAAGGGGTGAAATTGTAATATTAGACCCAATCATTGGGTACTCAATCCACCAATTATAAGGCTGCGAGCGAGTGACCTCAGATTGAATCGAAAAGAGCAGGAATCCAGCCATTCCCTTGCTTCCACGTGTACATTCTCTTAGCCTAATTCGTACGCAGCTTGTCTCGTCCATCAGATTTCCTTTTTATTTTCATTCATGCACACTGATTTGAGAAAGATAAGAATTGAGATGTATACATTATTCCCTGCCACGTGTCTCAACTCTACTCCTCCCTTCTTTTATAGTGCGCCAGCACATGACCATTTGGGATTTAATTCCCTGCACATGGCAATGACATCATGCTGACGTCATCTCCCTCCATATATATATTTTCTCACTTTTGGCTATTATTTGGGCTTATATCAAGTATAGGCTGACCCGACCCGTTAAGTGGGAATCGGGCTGGCATAATAAAATCCGAGGACACCGTTGGACTCGTATTTCCGCGCTCTTTCCCATGGCATGCTCGAGGGATTTTCACGACTTCATCTTGGCTTTGATTAATAATTAAACTTGATTGAATCGAGCCCGATAATTCCCGTTTTTGCTTAGTTTTCAATCCTTTTTACCTGCAAGGCATAAAAATACCAAACAAACATATTTGCAATATAATTAAGCATATTTTAGTATTTTTAGTCTGATTAATAGTGTTTTACGGGGTTATAAGGATGTGTGTTTTAGCACACATCAAACTCCCCCACACTAAGCTATTGCTGGTCCCACACGTAATGTTAATAAAACAAGCCCGGAAATAAACAATTTTATCTCCCTTTTAATTTATGGCCCCTCACAATCAAACAAGAACAGAAAAGGTCTATTAAAAAGGTTCAAAAATCATTTAATTTGCTAGCACCCCCGATTAAACCACTTATTCAATAAAAGAAAAAAAACTAAGATAAAATTTATTTAAAAAGGCATTAAGAACGGGAGTTTGTCATCCTTGATTTTCACAATACCCCAAACTAAGCTTAAAACGAAATCACAGCCAAATATAAGATTAGATGCTAACACTACTCATAAATGCTAATTGTGTAAACGCAGCTACTTTTCGCTCCCTTATTCCTAATTTCCTCTAAGGATTTTATTATTATTATTGGTGACAAATAAATTATGTCCTTATTATCATAAAGGTGCCCGGTTTAGACCATAATTAGTTTGAAATCCTTTCCTAAAGAGACGATATGGTGAAAATAAAGTCCACATTAAGGTTCTAATTTCGCATGATTTGGGGGTTATCCTTTTTATTTCATCCGAAACAACTCAACTACGAGTCCAGAGACGGAAGCTTTATTTAGATAACCCCGGAGTTGAAATTTGGCTTTATTATTATTATTGCAACATTATTAAACCCTCCTGGTCCTTTAAACAACTGCCACATCGGTATGCGAGCCGACCATGGTCCAGGAGTCTTATTTCGACCAGGAGATCCTCGACCTTTTTGAAGGCTGCAACATCGGGAGCGAACCGACCAGATGCAGCAAACTTTTATCAGTCTCGGATTTATTATTCTTACTATGGGCCTTCTTTTGAAGACTGCCACATCGGCAACGAACCGACCAGAGACAGTAAACTTTTATCAGCCCACAGTTCTTATTATTATTATTATTACCTCCACCCTTTAAACGACTGCAACATCGGGCGTCCTAACCGACAAGATGCAGTGGTCTTATTTCGGCTTCGGTTTATTCATTATTATTATTATTATAGCCAAATTTCAAGTCATGTGGTCTTTTAACAACTGCCACATCGGTATGCGAGCCGACCATGGTCCAGGAGTCTATTTCCCCACAACACTGACAAAACCTCGATGTGTACCTTACTTTCACCAGAAGGAATCTCTACGAAGGGATTTAAACTAAGAATCGCAAAAACCAAAGTAACTTTATTTATTTAACAATTATATAACGTTTATTAAGCTGGTGGGAGCAAAAAGCCACAATTAACCTCTATGAGCTCTAAAGAGATCCAACTACTCCACGCTTAGCATCTAACTTATATTTAACTCTATCATTTTTCGTTCTTTGCAAAATTTTAAAGTTAAGCAAACGCTTAGTCTCAAAAGCTAAGGGGAAAGCTAGAGTTAAAAACTCGGTCAAGTCAAAAGCTACCTAGTTCTACGGGCCTACTTATTTCTATATTTTTATATTTTCATCATTTTTTTATATATATGTATATATCATAATAAAACAATAAAATTTCAAAATTTTGGTCAAAACAGGGTTGCGTGGGAACACAGACAGGCAACAGGTATGATCAATTTCAATAGAAATCCCCCCCACACTTAGAATGAAACATTGGCCTCAATGTTCAAAAATATCAGGTTTTACCCCCACACTTACGAACGAAAAAGGCAAATGCAAAAAATTCCAAGTGTGAAAGGGGAAACAAATATATATATAAGATCAGGATTGAGGATTCCAAAATAAGCAGAAGATCGAAGACCGGATGATTGGAGGATTGAAAACAAGCACGGGTCTTCATGATCTTAAGGAATCTTGCAAACACAGTACCATAAACCATAGAAAGAAGCACACCTCCACACTTGGGCTATAAAATCACACACTCATTTATTAAGAAAATAGAAAAAAGAAAAGACACGGGTTGCCTCCCGAGAAGCGCTTGTTTTTGTACGAGTCTTTAGCTTGACTCTCTCCATATCATCGTGATATTAGGGACGAAACATGTGGAAGAGAAAATCTCCACCAGAATTTCATTCAAGATGTTTAGATAAACATTAAAGCACATGAAAGTTCCACTTCGATGAGATACTACCTTCTTTAGAGAATAACAACTAAAAACGGAGATGCCGGGGTCAAAGATAGTATCTTCACTCCCGGAGGAGAGAAGAAGATGTGAATTCACAGGATATGTAAGAAAAAGAAGAAAGATTTTGATAACAAATGTGAGGGAAAATAATGGCGATCCTCAAAGGGCAACCTCACATATGTCGGAGAAATAATTTCTCATGAATCCCGGGGTCGAAAACTTTGACCATACTCTTCAAATCAACATTATCAAATTCATCCTTTAAGCTTTTTGGGTCATGATCTAAAAATAACTCAGGAGGGAGATTATGGGTAGTATCATTAGTAAGCAAACACTCAAGATATACTATGTCTCCCTCCGAATCATGATAATCGTCCTCAATATCCATAGAAACATCAATATCTAGAAAAGCATCGATCTCATCAATATGGCCCCCTGGGTCAAAACACTCATCCTCATTAGCATCGGAAAAAGGTGTGACTAACAAAGCTGGCTCATTAAAGTTAGAAACATAAGAGTCCTTGTTCTCGATTTCCTCTAACACCTCATTAAAAAGAGGACTTACGTTACTAGAGATGTAATTGTTATCAAATTCAAAAAGAGGGTTCGAATAAATTTTAAAATTTTCTTCCTGAACGTCCTCCTCAGGAAGTGACTCGTCATCACAAGAGGTAAAATCATCATTAGAATCAAAGAGAGGATTAGAGAAAGGCATAAAATTACCCTCTAAAACGTCAAAAGGGGGAGAATCATCACAAAAAGGTAAATCACACTCACTGTCATTGTCGGAAGTATCCTCGAACTCATTTGGGATTGGGACAAGGTCCTCAACACTAGACTTTATGAATTCCTCTGGTTCCTTTTCAGGAATAGTGCGAAGATCCTCATCCCCCATGATGAGAGAGTCCTCGGGCTCCATAGTCGGTAAGACGGGTGTAATTGCAATAGACGGAGGAAGTTGAGAAATAATTTCATTCAAAGGAATAGTCTAGCACTCTTCCTCGACCACATCGATAAATAAAATGAAATTGTCGCGAATGCATGGGAGTAATATCAACTAACATAGCTTGCCTGCTCTTGTTGATTTAACTTTTCACAAATGGCTTGTAAAGCTTTATGAAGTTATCCACCTAAGAGTAGCAATTCTCGGACACTCATTTCTTTAGGAGGTTGATGATCGATGGATGTCTGTGTGGGTTGGTCAAAACCGTAGGAATTAGGATTATAGCCAATATTAGGCTCGTAGAAGTCGTGATTCCTCGGTTGATACTGAAAATTCGCATGAGGACCCCCACAGTTTTCACAACAAAGATATTGTTGTGGAAATCGGTGAATTTTGTGGATAATAATTCTCACCAAAATTTTGATTGTAGCACGGTTCCTGCTCATAGACAAGCGGTACCCATGGCGGACAATCATAACCATAATGAGAATCGTTCCCACATAACTCACACGAGTATATCTGGGGCTGTGGAGGTGGGTAAGAAAAATCGGGTGTTTCATCATAATAAATGGGATCAGGGTTACAAACAAACTCGTCTCTGAAACTCACATTGGTACAATGCCGACAATTCTCACCGTTAAACGGACCTCCACACCACGAGCACCTCAAATACCAAGACATGTTGATAAAGAATTAAACGATAAAGAGGAAAAAGAAGAAAAGAATTAAACGAAATAAGAGGATAAAGGATAATATTTTTAGATTTTTATAAAGATAATGATAATAATAATAAAAAAAATATTTTTGGTATTTTTTAATATTTATAAAAGAAAAGGAAAAATAAAATAAGAAGAAAAATATTTTTGGATTTTTTAATATTTTTAATAAGTACGAAAATAAACTTTTCGAAGAAAGGATCTTCAATGCACTAATTTCAAACACCACGTAAAAATCATACACCTCTCCCCGGCAGCGGCGGCATTTTGATAAACGTCAAACGCGTGTAGTAATAATATATAGTATATCCCGTTTAGATAAGAAAATTACTTGAGGACAAATAATAGTCTATCTTTCGAGTGTCGTATCCACGGCGAGAGATGAATTGAAATCCATGATAATGTTTTGAAGAAAAATGTTTGATTATCTTTTAAGATTTTTGGTTTTAGAAATTAAACTACTTTTTAGAAAACTATATTTAATACTAAAAATTATATTGATGCTAGAATTATACTAAACAATTAAGCTACGAGATATAAGCTAAAAATATCTAAAAAGATTTATAAGACTAAAAATGCATGCTAAAGTGACGTGAAAAGTTCATTAAGTGTGGATTAATGTTTATTAACGAATTAATTTCCTTAGAAAAGATAATTATCTCACAACGTTGCTTTATTTTGAAAAAAAACCTCTTAAAAAGATATTAATTACTAGATACGACGTTTGGCTATTTTTTCGGATTTTGTCGTTTAAAACATTCAAACTACAAATCTAAATAATCGAAGATTATTAATTAACAAGCCTTTTTACAATCCACACTTAATTCCCAATTCACATTATCACTTAACAAGCACTAATTAAACTACTCACTACACATAATGATAAAATAAGCAAAGCAAAACATTTTATACTAAACTACACTAGTTAATTGAAAAAGGATAGAAAATTAAACCGAATTGAAGACCCGCAAATAAACGAATACCACTCCTACTTTATTTTAGCTAAAGCAATATAATTAATCAAATTCGGTCTAACAAATAAAACTCATTAAGCTTCTACGCCTCAATATATGACTATACAAAACACAACAACAAAACACAAAAAGAGAAAAACTGATATGTTTAACAGTTATACAAATTTGGCAAATTGCCAAATTCTGTTACTATTAACCCCTATGGCCTAATCGTAATTCTCAAAACACAAGTCCCATTAGTGGATTTTACAAACCAAACGTAGCCTAACTCAAACGCAGGCCCAGATAAACCCAATTCGTGGCCCAAGTTCTAATTCTAATGACCTAAACTTAAACGAAGGCCCAATTAACTTTCTACACAAACAAAACACATCCTAGCATATCACCAGCTTAGTTTTACACTTAATAAGCTTAGTATAAGCTATACCCAATAAGCTAACAGCGATCAAGCGAAATAAGCTCAGATTAATATACTAACACGAATAAGCCTTAATCATTTCAAAATCGAATAAGCACATGTAATCCTAAATTAACTCAAAATTAGCAATCCTAAACATTAAAACCGATTAAGCACTTAGCTAAATAATACGAATAAGCAAAACGAGGAATAACTCTAAGATTAAGGGATAAGCTCTTCTGAAACCGAAATAAGCACAAAAACTCAAGTCCTTGACAATAAACTAAACGATTATAAGCTAAATTGAGATCTAAGACTTAAACTACTTATTAAGCCAACACTAAAATGAAATAAGCTCCTAAACTAAATTAATAAGCATTCGAAAGCAGCAACATGAAATTGGAATAAACTAAAAGCACATGAATGATTAAATCCTTAACTCGAATAAGCAATACGCAAACATAAGTTTGATCCAAAGCATATTAGCTCATGTGAATTCAAATAAGCTATTTAGAAGCTTATTTTATCAGATAATACGAGCTTCTAATAACACTAAAAACGATTTAAGCACGACAATAAGCTAAATCTGAGCTTATTTGAGCTTATAATAACGAAAATCTTTGAAAACTAATAAGATTAGATCGAATAAGCTTTAGAAAGCTTATAGGAGATCATCTGAAAGCTTTTAGAGAGTTTTGGAACTAATAAGCTGAGGAAATAAGCTCATGAGAAAGGCTTATTTGATAAGCACATACGCGAAGTAAGAAAACAAACAAATAAGCTAACC
>BQNB010008258.1:57500-90637 GCA_026074375.1 Tanacetum coccineum
GTGACGTCATGCTGACGTCATCTCCCTTCATATATATATTTTCTCACTTTTGGCTTAGACTATTATTTGGGCTTATATCAAGTATAGGCTGGCCCGGCCCGTTAAGTGGGAATCGGGCTGGCCCAATAAAATCCGAGGACACCGTTGGACTCGTATTTCCACGCTCTTTCCCATGGCATGCTCGGGGGATTTCCACGACTTCATCTTGGCTTTGAATAATAATTAAACTTGATTGAATCGAGCCTGATAATTCCCGTTTTTGCTTAGTTTTCAATCCGTTTTACCTGCAAGACATAAAAATACCAAACAAACCTATTTGCAATATAATTAAGCATATTTTAGTATTTTTAGTCCGATTAATAGTGTTTTACGGAGTTATAAGGATGGGTGTTTTAGCACACATCACTTGTATTCTTGTAAGTTTCTCTCTCTCTCTCTCTCTCTCTCTCTATCCACGACTCTTATCATATTTATTATAATCTTGATGATCGAATTATGCATGCATTATATATATGGTGAGTAGATAAATTTAGACTAATTAGTATTTGCTGATGAGCAGGGTGCGTTTACTAGCGAAAAGACTGACAACGCACCAGTGACGGATACCGATGGCTAAGTCACTATTGGTACCAAACAAATTAGTTGTGGCAAAGGTGGAAATCCCATGAAAACCTTGGGCAGAATCTAGACTTGCTTGATCATACTAGCATGACTAGTTGTGGTCAGGGGTGGACCCACAACACTAAGTCGCCAGGTGCACATAAATTATTTTACGAGTATAAAGCGTTTTGAGTAAGGGTGAGCATGAAGCGGTCTCAGGCAGTTTTTGGCTATTAAAACCAAACCCCAAACCAAAAGTTCGGTCTGGTTTTTTCGGTTTTTGGTTTTTTTTTTGTCCAGTTTTCGGTTTTTTCATTAGAAGGTCATATGTTCTACAAGTTTGAAATATCTTGCACAAATGGTTCCCGCATTAATTTAAACAAAGTTATTCAAAAGCTAAAGATTTTTCAAAGAGGTAAATACGATTATGATGCTATGATGGTATCAAGTCGTCTCGTGGCTTCTTGTGGACTTAAGCGAGAATATAAAATGAGACATTTTCGACAATAACTTTATGTTGCTATTTTAAGTCATTTAAGGGATTTTTCAATAATTAGTTATATGATAAATTTGGATATCCGAAATTTGCGTTGACTGTTTTATGTTAGACCCATTATTTTACATAAGTTTTTTCAATTCAAATATCCGAAATTTTAGACAAAAGTTTTGAGTTTAGATATCCGAAATTTCGGTTTTATGTCTGTCCCATTATAGGACGGTTTGGTTTTTTCAGTTTGTGTTTTCATATAGAACCTAAAACCGAACTAAAACTTTTGGTTTTTAAAAACCAAATCCATACCATCGGTTTTAGAATTGGTTCGATTTTATTGGGGGGTTTTCGGCTTTGTTGCTCTCCCCTAATTTTGATGGTAAATATTTTTTTAGCATATTAGTGGATTAAGTAATATTTACATGACACAAAATTTTGGGACCGGGTTCATTTTAAAAAACACAGTAATTTTACAAAAAAAATACATTACGCGACCAACATCCATCGGGTTCCTGTGAACCCCTAGGAATCCTCCTAGGTCCGCCCGTGGTTGCGGCGGTGGTGGCAAGAACTAACCACACCCACAGTCCCGCCGCATGACACTTATTTGAGCTTTAGCTGTGAGTCTACGGCTAAGAACAATTTATATAATCTAAGTTTTTAAATGTGCTTACTTTAATTTCAACATAGACGACAAAGCACCCTTGTTATAGTCTCGAGAGTTTCGGTATAAATAAATAGTCACATAGAAGGTTCTGTAAATATGATGGATTGATTGACAAAAATGAATCAATGTTGATTATAAACTGTTTAGTAAATGATGAAGACTGCGCAAATGTAATTGATGTCTCTTAACATAAAGTTAATGGGCGTTCACAACAATTTCAAACTATATTATAATTATGTAAATTGCATGTATTCATACTACATACATTTTTGTGACAAAGCTCCTCACCTTCTAATTTATTTAAGAAACCCGAGTAAACAATGTTCTTTGTAGAGTTAGGTGGGTGACCCTGCTTCTTCTCCTTGATAAGTATCTTATCAGCCTACGTAGCTCTCAACAAAACATATAACTGGCCGTGATCTTGGTACGGGCATAAAGATCCCATCCAATGAGAAATTTGGCCTTCAACCTTGTATACATAGGCCCCGAGCCATTATTCACTTTCCAAATGAAGTCATGGCGAACATGAGGTTATAAGCGCATATATTCTCCATGAAGTGCCGGTCTTTAAAGAGTCCTCTAATAACCTGTAGGGGCGGACCCACAACATTAAGTCACCAGGTGCACATAATTTTTTTACGAGTATAAAATGTTTTGAGTAAGGGTGAGTATGAAGCGGTCTCGAGCGGTTTTTAGCTATTAAAACCAAACCTCAAACCAAAAGTTCGGTCTGGTTTTTCGGTTTTTGGTTTTTTTGGTCCAGTTTTCGGTTTTTTCATTAGAAGGCCATATGTTCTACAAGTTTGAAATATCTTGCAAAAATGGTTACCGCGTTAATTTAAACAAAGTTATTCAAAAGCTAAAGATTTTTCAAAGAGGTAAATATGATTATGATGCTATGATGGTATCAAGTCGTCTCGTGGCTTCTTGTGGACTTAAGCGAGAATATAAAATGAGACATTTTCGACAATAATTTTATGTTGTTATTTTAAATAATTTAAGGGATTTGTCAATAATTAGTTATATGATAAATTTGGATATCCGAAATTTGCGTTGACTGTTTTATGTTAGACCCATTATTTTACCTAAGTTTTTTCAATTCAGATATCCGAAATTTCGGATAAAAGTTTTGAGTTCAGATATCCAAAATTTTGGTTTTATGTTAGTCCCATTATAGGCCGGTTTGGTTTTTTCGGTTTGTGTTTTCATATAGAACCTAAAACCGAACCAAAACTTTTGCTTTTTAAAAACCAAATCCATACCATCAGTTTTAGAATTGGTTTGATTTTCTTAGGGGGGTTTCGACTTTGTTGCTCTCCCCTAGTTTTGATGGTAAATAAAGTTTTTTTTAACATATTAGTAGATTAAGTAATATTTACGTGACACAAAATTTTAGGACCGGGTTCATTTTGAAAAACGTGGGAATTTTACAAAAAAAATACATTACGCGACCAACATCCATCGGGTTCCCGTGAACCCCCGGGAACCCTCCTAGGTCCGCCCCTAATAACCTGTGGAGCGTATCTTCGAAGTGGTAACCTAACTCGACCACTTCTACAACATAGGTTGTATTTAGCTCTTCGATTTGGAGAATGTCCTTTCATCTGTTCCTCATGCCAAAAAGGCACCACAATACTCACAAACTTGATCAGAGTCTCCCAAGTCCATATATTTTAGAGTAAAATCTGTTACAAAAGGCACCATTAATAAAGCGTAATGATGCATTGCGTGCCATGCCTTGTTAAGATGTCTGACCAGAGGATTTATGAGCATTAGCAGAGCATTTGTGTAGAAGCCCCCTTGAAGAGGACGATGCATGTGCCAACAATATCTTGCTCATCGGTAACATTTTGGCTAAAAACTTGATCTATGCTAACAAAACAACCAGGTGCACCATGAGCAGAAAAACCAATTTAAGGTGTTGAATCATGTGAAAACCTTTTTAACAGTCGAATCCATGAAGATGACAAAATTGTCGAACCATCAGCAACAACGATAGTGATTGGACTTTCGTAGAATCATGATGGATTTCTTATGTACTAGAAAAACATTCAAATTCCCGGGAAGAGTTGTTTCTATTAGCCAATATATTGTTCCTACTTTCGTATTGCACCGGTGATTGCATATGATTGTCATTAATAGGCGGTTCATCATTTAAATCACATGCCAATATTTTTGTTTTATGATTTCTTATAGTTATGAGCTAAATATGATATAAGAAATGACTCATAAACAAAGTAAGCAACGCATGTGTTAAAATGAAAAATGAGGACTGCATAGGATAAAATCATCAAAAGAATGAAAATTAAGCATCAATAGTTAAAAAGATATAAATATCATCACAGTAGCAAATATACTACTTGAAGTGTGTAGCTAAAGACTCTGCAAAACAAACCAAGAAAGCTGAAACCAAAAAACAAAAGAATAAATTACCATTAATTTAGGCAACATATGATGAGTTTAAGATGTTGCATTATACAACTAAACATAAGCATAATGGTTAGCTTTTGATTAATAAAGCTACAAATTTCACACAAGAGTGTTAATGGAGACAAAAGGAGACGAATCATGGATTGTTGGAAAATGGTAGTCGGTTCCGCAAGTTATACGTTAGAAATATGTGAGCCTATTGGGGGCATACGCGTTAAACACTTAGAGTATGTTTTACTTCACGATAATATTTAAATAATCGTTATTTACCATTAATTGTTTAATAAAGTATAACGAATATTTAAAATATAAATCCGAAGGACTTAAACGAACAAAACCCAAACCCGTGGGGTGCCATTGTTTGGCCGAACCCCAAAAGGGTTCTAGAGGGTTGTTTGGGTCGGTTATAGAGAGAGGGGGAAAGGGAAACATTGAGGTTTTCTTGTTTGACAAGAATTAGGGTTAAGGGCATATATAAACCCTCACCACATGCCTCATTATTCATCCTATTTAATCCTTAAAATCACCTAACTAGTTTTCGGTATTCCTCTCTCCCTCAAAACCCTAACCGAATTCCCTTAAGGGATTTTTGGTTTTCCTCCACCTACCGAAATCGGTAAAACCCACAAGGGTTTTCTTGATTGTTTCTTGTTCTCCTTGTTGACGTAGCAAGATCACATGGTGCTCGCTGGTGGTTCTCCTAGCTCGACAAAGGCATAAAACCTTACTAAGGTTTGTTTGGTTTTCGGTTTTAATCCAACCGAATTAGGGGTGTTTGGTTTTCGGTAAACCCTAACCGATTTAGGGTTTATTCGGGTTTATTGATTTTCGATCAAGGCACAAGTGGAGCGTTTTTGATTTCGGTATAACACAAGGTGTAGTGATACGTGAAGTGACCTAGCATCAACTCGTACTCGATTGACGTTTTTGTGTGAGCAACCCATAATGCAGTAATTAAACTGCTAAACTTATTTCAAGTTCAAGTCAAGATGTAAGTTAACTATTTTACTTTTTCCAGTTAATCAATTATTTACTTTATTAATTGTTAAACTATGTGGCTTAAACTAGATCCAATCCGCTCGTACTCGTAGTAAACTGGTTACCTAGAAAGTGTTAAATCCAACAGTTGCACCACGAGTCAACTCGTTTTTGGCATTAGGGTTACAACTTTTGGAATTATATCAAGTCTTGCATTACACCCTAAATTTAATTCATACACTTGTGCTGCTTGGCGCATATTATTTTTATTTGTTTTCCTGCAAATATGGCAAAGATTATGCAAATCCTTGCCATAATTAAATAAAATCTGTAGATCTAGATCTTGATAATTATTGATTGCTAAAAAGGGAATAAAATTAAACTTGTTAATTTAGTGTATATGTTTCTTTTTTATGAAGATCACACTATATATATAAAAGATCTTGATTTTATTTATGGTAACTAAAATATTTTATTTTTGGAAACTAGATCTTTTACATATTTAGTCTGATTGTGTTTACCTTTTCGGCCATAAGACCTACTCAATCACTCTTGTGATGAATGGGGCGATCTAGGCACATTGATGAAAACCTAGTGAGGGTCTTATGGTTCTCCAATTGGGGAAGACTCGTTTGAGAACTCGGATTTTACATGTTTACTTGTTAATTTAATGTCATCATCAGCTTTAGTCTTTATGTGGATATTTTACTTGATTACTCGTATACGCGCCTAATATGTATGCAGTACGGCCTAATACCTAAAGAAAGATGATATTAAATCTAGTCCATTAATTACACGTTTAAATACATGCTCATTGTGACCTATTGTTTGTTTTGTGCAAAATTTGATTTTTGAGAAAATTAATAAGACTATAAAAATATGAAACTTGATTTCAAGATTAAAAACTGGATGCTATGGACTCATGGGAAGTACGGCTCATCCACTAGAACAAACTATAAAAGAAGTTTAAGGCGGTAGTGGTCAACACTCCTAAAGAACTCAGGTTTTTAATACGCTTCGCGCTGACCTGATTCTCCGCTCCTTTGCGCGTTCGATTAGAGTTACCGTGAACCATGACATGTCACTACAGTGTCATTACTAAAAGGTTTTTAAAATTAGTGCTACAAAGTTGTTTTGCATGCCTCTTTGTACACGCTTTTAACACATTTATGTGCATACCCCTTTGAAAATTTTAAGTCAATGCCACCCAACCAAGAACACGTGCCGTTGGTTTAGCCGCTCTGGTCAGACCTTAGGGTCATTCCAACCCCATGGCAATTACGGTTCACTGGTCAGACCTCTAACTATTTTTGCAAGTTCTTGCTTGGTGGACTTAAATCGGGTATTCCTGGTCAGACCTCGTGCTCGAGGCATAAGATGAGAACTAAACATGCTCTTGACATTATTACGTGTTTACTAATGTCTAGACCGGTCTCATAAATCTAAGAGTTGCATTAAATGCAATTAACGCTCGTTGCTTACCTCTTGCCCTACTTGTTTTCGTATTGGTCAGACCTTTGTTACCAAGTAGGAGGCCAAGTTGGATCTTAGTCTTAATTAGTAAATTAATTGGGTAGTTAATTCTATTAAGAATTTAATTATCGAAAATACTAATAAAATTAAACTTTTTCTAAATTGTAGATGACTACCACCGTAGTAAACAATTTGCTATTCAGGTCATTGTTTGAAAAACAAAAATTAATTGGAAACAACTTCTTGGAATGGTATCGCAATCTTAGGATTGTACTCTCTACTGAAGACAAGCTACCATTCCTAGAACAGCCAATTCCTGCTTTGCCAGTTCCACCTCAAGGACAAGCAAATCCTCCTGATGTCATAACCACGCATCAAGCTTGGGTTAAGGCTCAGAAGGAAATTGCTGGGCTTATGCTTATGACCATGGACCCAGAGATCCAAAAGACTCTGGAGCACCTTGGTGCATATGATATGCTCAAGGAACTAAAAACGTTGTATGTACAACAGGCAGATCAGGAGCTTCTTCAGACCGTGCGAGAATTCCACGCGTGCAAACAAGAAGAAGGGCAGTCTGTTAGCTCTTATGTCCTTAAAATGAAGAGCTATATAGACAACTTGGAGCATCTTGGCCATGCTATGACTCAAAACTTATCTGTCAGCCTTATCTTGGTTTCACTAAGGAAGGAATACGAAGGTTTTGTGCAAAATTACAATATGCATAGCATGGGGAAGACAGTTAATGAGTTGCATGCTATGCTGAAGCTACATGAGCAAACTCTTCCTCCAAAAGAAGTTGCACCTGCACTACATGCTATAAGAGCAGGGAGAATCCAGAAAAACCAGAAGAAAAAATCGCATAAGGCTGCAAAGGGGAATCAAGGGAAAGGCAAAGCGAAGATGGGCTATGCACCTGTGCAGGCGCCACCTTTTGCTCCCAAACCCAAGAATCCTCCAACACCCAAAAAGGATAATCCAGCAAAGGACGCGATATGTCACCAATGCGGTAAAGTGGGTCACTAGAGAAGAAACTGCCCCATATATCTCACAGAGTTGATGAAAAAGAAGAAGCTATCTCTGGGAGCTAGCACTTAAGGTATTTTCACCATAGAACTCTACTCTTTTCCTAGTACATCTTGGGTTTATGATACTGGTTGTGGTACTCACATCTGTATAACTACTCAGGGTCTCAGGGGAAGTAGGAAGCTAAAGCCGGGAGCTTTAAGTCTGTACGTGGGCGATGGTCATCGTGCAGCCGTTGAAGCTATTGGCAATTTTCATTTGTGTCTCCCTAGTGGGCTTGTTCTTATTTTGCACAATTGTCACTATGCTCCCTCCATTACAAGGGGGATTATATCAGTTTCTTGTTTGTACAAAGACGGTTTTGTTAACCGCTTTGAGGATGATAATTCAATTTCTATTTTTAAGAATAATATGATTTATTTTAATGCTATCCCTCGGGATGATATTTATGAAATTGTTATGTCTTCTTCCAATACAAATGAATGTTCTATGTATGCTATTACCAATAAAAGAGCCAAGCTTAACTTGGACTCAACTTTCTTGTGGCATTGTCGTCTTGGACACATTAACAAGAAACACATAGAGAAGTTGCAACATGATGGACTTCTTGATTCAACTGACATTTAGTCTTTTGAAAGATGTGTTGCTTGTATGTCTGGTAAGATGGCAAGAAAACCTTATTCACATCAAGTGGAAAGGGCCAAAGATCTACTTGGACTAATCCACACCGATGTATGTGGTCTATTTAAGATCATGTCAAGACAAGGAGCTTACTACTTCGACACTTTTACTGACGACTTTAGTCATTATGGATATGTTTACTTGCTTAAACATAAACATGAAGTGTTTGAAACTTTCAAAGTGTTTCAAAAGGAAGTAGAAAATCAACTCGGGAAGACCATAAAGTCACTACGTTCTAATCTTGGAGGTGAATATATGAGTCAAGAGTTTTTGAATCATCTAAAGGATCATGAGATTATTGCCCAAGGAACTCCTCCCTACACGCCATAGCATAATGGAGTGTTAGAGAGGAGAAATCGAACACTGCTAGACATGGTTCGATCCATGATGAGTTAAACTACTCTACCAAAGTCCTTTTGGGATTATGCCCTTGAGTCTGCTGCACACATTCTCAATATGGTTCCAACTAAGAAGGTTGAAAAGACACCATATGAAATATGGCATGGGCAAGCCCCTAAGCTCTCTTACTTAAAAGTCTGGGGTTATGAGGCACTTGTTAAGCGTGATACACTTACCAAACCTGACAAACTAGAATCCAGAGCTCTTAAGTGTATCTTTGTAGGATACCCAAAGGAAACGATGGGTTATTCTTTCTACTACCCACCCGAGAACAAAATCTTTGTTGCCCGGAATGCTGAGTTCTTTGAGAATGAAGTCATAGATCATGAAGCAAGTGGGAGTCTAGAAGATCTTAAAATTATTCAAGAAGATACACGTCCTTCTTTAGACACTAGCTTAGATCATGAAGAGGATGATCAAGAAATTGATGAACCTCAAAGTGATCTCAATCCCATTCGTAGGTCTGCAAGGACACGCCGTGCCCCAGATCGCACGTGTTTATACATCGATGCTGAGGAACACGAGTTAGGGGATCTCGGTGAACCCGCTAACTATAAAGCCGCGTTGTTGGATCTTGAATTTGACAAATGTCTTAATGCTATGAATGTGGAGATGCAATCCATGAAAGACAACGAAGTCTGGGAGTTAGTTGAGCTTCCTCCTGACGCAAAAACCGTTAGTCATAAGTGGCTCTTCAAAAAGAAGACCGACATGGATGGAGATTTACACACCTATAAAGCTCTTCTGGTAGCAAAGGGCTTCACTCAAACCCCTAGGATTGATTATGAAGAAACCTTTTCTCCCGTCACAGACATTAGAGCTATTAGGATTCTTATAACCATAGCTGCATTTTATGACTATGAGATTTGGTAAATGGATGTCATGGAGCAACCTGAAGGTTTTGTCAGCCAGAAATATCCAAACCGAGTATGCAAGCTCAAGCGTTCCATTTATAGACTTAAGCAAGCATCTAGGCAATGGAATAAATGATTTGATGATGAAATTAAGAAATTTAGATTCAATCAAAATCGTGATGAGCCATGTGTATATGTAAAAGCTAGTGGGAGTTATGTCACTTTCCTAATCTTGTATGTCGATGACATATTAATCATGGGAAACAATATTCCAATGTTACAAGATGTAAAATCCTACCTTGGAAGATGTTTTGCTATGAAAGATTTAGGAGAAGCTGCATATATTCTTGGAACCAAGATTTACCGAGATAGATCGAAGTGATTAATTGGTTTATGTCAAAGCGCTTACATTGAGAAAATCTTGAAAAGATTTTAAATGGAGAATTCCAAACGTGGCACTATCCCAATGCAAGAAAAGCTGAAATTAAGCAAATCACAAGGTGATTCAACACCTGCTGAAATTCGGCGCATGCAAAATATCCCATACACTTTGGCTGTTGGATCAATTATGTATGCTGTGAGATGTACTCGTCCTGATGTTGCGTTCGCTCAGGACATAACAAGTCGATTTCAACAGAATCCAGGTGATGATCATTGGACTGCGGTTAAGAACATTCTTAAGTATCTTCACAATACTAAAGACATGTTTCTTGTTTACGGAGGTGATATGAAACGAGAGCTCTTGCTACACTGATGCTGGATATCTGACGGATGCTCATGACATGAAGTCTCAGACTGGATATGTGTTCGTTTTAAACGGAGGTGCTGTTGACTGGAAAAGCACAAAGCAAAGTATCTTTGCTACTTCATCTACAGATGCTGAATATATCGCTGCCTTTGATGCATCAAAAGAGGCTGTATAGATTCGTAAATTCATTTCTGGGCTTGGTGTTGTTCCCACAATTCATTTCTGAGCCATAGCAATAGCGAAAGACCATGGAGTCACTAAAGATGCAATACATTTTCACGCAAAAGTTCACTATCTTTGAGAAACCATAGAAATGGGTGATGTGAGGATAGAAAAAGTTGACACAGATGACAACTTAGCTGACCCTTTTACAAAGGCTTTAGCATTTCCTAAACATTCTGAATTGACTGAGAAAATAGGAATGATACCAGCTAGTAGTCTCATGTAAATCTGTGTTTATTAGTATTTGGATAATTTAGAGTTGTAAGACAGTTTTAAATTTCTGATGAATGAAGATACTTGGTATTTGTTTTTCAATCATATAATAACTGTTATTCTGTATTTTCATGTTTAATCCTTGAATGATTTATCATTCTAAATATATCCATTGTCGGTTAACAATATGAGAATATTGTTACATAAGGCAAATGTGGGTGTTGGTTATATTCTTTAAATATATGGATTGTTCCTGTCAAACTCATGTATATTCACAAGGGATGCATATTGGATACCCCACCTTTGAATATTTACTTTTGGATCCTTGTTATGAGTAAAATTTGAAAATGGTTTAAAAGTCGTCCTTAGACTTGAGATACAAGCAAGTTCTGCGTGTGTGGATATCACTTTTTAAGTCTAAGTCAAACGCTATCCTGAATAAGGTAGTCATAAAGGCTATTCTTGGAAGTGATGTGAAGCAGCATCTACAACACTTGTAGTAAACAAAGAATTTGTTTCTTCACTTGATATGTGCAGTATGATACTATGGGCCCTCTCCAGAATTAATCAGATAATTGCATGGCCATGCCCAAAGGGTAATACAAGATGATTCTTGATTACATTTGGTAAATCTGAATTAACTCTATAATGAGAAACATAATTTAAACTATATGGAATGAGTTAGGATCCATATCCATGGTTTAAGGGTATCTAGAACAAAGGGATGATTATTATAGCAAGAAATAAACTAACCATTAATAAGCTAAGATTGTTCTTGAAACTATTATCTCAAGTATTTCTAATCTAAAGGTAATTGTGTGTGTTTGCTAGACGTTGCCAATTATCAGTATATCTGTATCCCGCTACTTTGACTCCCAAGTGGGAGCTGTTAGAAAATGGTAGTCGGTTCCGCAAGTTATTCGTTAGAAATACGTGAGCCTATTGGGGGCACACGCGTTAAACACTTAGAGTATGTTTTACTTCACGACAATATTTAAATAATAGTTATTTACCATTAATTGTTTAATAAAGTATAACAAATATTTAAAATATAAACCCGAAGGACTTAAATGAACAAAACCCGAACCCGTGGGGTGCCATTGTTTGGCCGAACCCCAAAAGGGTTCTAGAGGGTTGTTTTGGTCGGTTATGGAGAGGGGGAAAGGGAAACATTGAGGTTTTCTTGTTTGACAAGAATTAGGGTTAAGGGCCTATATAAACCCTCACCCCATGCCTCATTATTCATCCCATTCAATCCTTAAAATCACCTAACTAGTTTTCGGTATTCCTCTCTCCCTCAAAACCCTAACCGAATTCCCTTAAGGGATTTTTGGTTTTCCTCCACCTACCGAAATCGGTAAAACCCACAAGGGTTTTCTCGATTGTTTCTTGTTCTCCTTGTTGACGTATCAAGATCACGTGGTGCTCGTTGGTGGTTCTCCTAGCTCGACAAAGGCATAAAACCTTACTAAGGTTTGTTTGGTTTTTGGTTTTAATCCAACCGAATTAGGGGTGTTTGGTTTTCGGTAAACCCTAACCGATTTAGGGTTTATTCGGGTTTATTGATTTTCCGTTCAAGCTCAAGTGGTGCGTTTGGATTTGGTATAACACAAGGTGTGTGGATCGTGAAGGTGACTAGCAATCAACTCGTACTCGATTGACGTGTTTGTGTGAGCAACCATAAAGGCAGTAATTTAACTGCTAAACTCGTTTCAAGTTCAAGATCAAGAGGTAAGTAATTATTTACTTTTCATGTTATAATTATTTACTTTATTAAGTGTTAATCTATGTGCCTTAACTAGATCCAATCCGCTGCGTACTCGTAGCTAAACTGGTTACCTAGAATGTTAAATCCCAACATGGATGAATGAAGATTTAAGATCACATAAATAACCTGTCTCCAAGAAATTCACACCTCTTTTGCATTGTAAGGAATTTTTGGTGAAAATGATATCTTTGAACAGGGAAGAAAGTCAATCGAGTTATTTTGATCCACACACACACAAAAACTTCTATAATCAACTGTAGTTGAATGCAGTACAACATTTCCCCGGGAAATGTTATTATAGATAATTTTATTCGATATATTATACTATTATGCAGTGTTGCAAAAATCGGCTTAGGCGGCCGATTAATCGGAGCCTAGGCGCTAGGCGAGGATTAACCACCTTGATTTTCATTAATCGGTCTTATTAATTGGTTCGGTAAAAAATTAGTCATGCCAAATCGGGCATAAATCGCCCCAATCGGACAAAATTAGCTAAATCAAACAACTCGGTTACGGATAGAAATCGGCCAAATCAGGTAAAAATCGGCTAAATCTATAAAATGGGCATATATTTTCAAAATTTTAAAATTTTATATATAAAAAGTCCGATCCGATTAATCCCCGATTAATATCCGCCGAACTGGTTAATCGCTAGGCGGTACCCGGCCGCCCAACAAGCGCTTAGCGATTTTTTCAACCTTGTTATTATGTTATGAATTATATAGTAGTTAACTACATCTGTGGTCCTTATGGTTTGGTATAAATTTTCAAAATGTTTTGATTTTAGTTTAAAAAGGATACTTTCAGTTCATTTTGTTGTTGACCGCTAGTTTGACTGGTTAAATAACACAAAATGACTAGAATACCCTCATTAGGGCTAAGCATAACGGATCACAGACTGGATTGGACCAGATCGAATCTATTTTGGTCCGATCCTCGATTTACACTTTAGGTAGTTTACCAGCTGAGCTCTCATATCATTCCAAGTTGTTTTAATTAAGAAGTTTACCAGCTGCCCTTTTTTATTCTTCCAGATCACCTTATCTAAAACTTCATCATTAAGGTCAGGACCTTTGACATTTTTTTGTAAAAGGGATTGTGAGTACCAGTTAGCAGGCCATATCTATTCATTTCCGTCTATCATTTCTTTAATACAATAGTTTTCTTTAAATCTTGCATCATATATCATTTTATTTGACACAAATTTTTTTTAAAGGACCCATTTTACAAATTTTTCCACATGGATGTATTCATGCCATTTCCAGTCTTATGATATACAAAAGGTTACACCTTTTATTTTAAATCAAGTAGAGTTCTCCAAGTGCAACTATTATTTTTCTCTTCATTTATTTGTTTTTTTAGGTGGAGGGTATTTTGATCATTTCATATCAAAATGGACTGGATCCCCCACATGTCAAAACAACAGTGATCGAATCCGAGAAAAAAAAAGAAATGTAATACCAACAAACTACAAAGACCATTTATGCAGTACAAAGACATCTATTATGTACATATAAAAACAAGCTTATACTGTAGTTTGTAGTTTGTAGTGCAGGGCTTTACGTATTCCTTTTGTCAAAACATCAGTAGCTTGTAACCTTGTGGGAATGAAAGTAGGAAGAATGTGGTTGCTTTTGACTTTGTCTCTAACAAAATGACAATCAATTTCAATATGTTTGGTTCTAGCATGTTGTATAGGATTTGAAGCAAGTGCAATTGCAGAGGCATTGTCATAATAGATTAGTGTAGGTTCTAAAATATTCAGTTGTAAGTATTTGAATAAACATTGAAGCCATGTAATCTCACAAGTACAATCAGCAAGAGCTTTGTATTCAGCTTCATTGGAGGACCTTGATATCACAATTTGCTTCTTTGAGGACCAAGAGATTAGACAAGGGCCTAAAAATAATGCATAGCCTGTAACTGACTATCTAGTGATGGGACATGCTGCCCAGTCACTATCACAATAAGCAGTGAGCTTTAGGTTGTTGTGTGTTAGGAAGTGAAGGCCTTGACCAGGGCATAGTTTGATGTACCTTAGAACTTTGAGTAAGGATTTCATGTGAGTAGTTCTAGGGGCTTGAGAGAATTTGCTTAAGAGTTGTACAACAAAGGAAATATCAGGTCTGGTGATGGTTAGATAGATGAGTTTCCCTACTAAAGTTCTATAGTTAGAGGGGTCTGGTAGGGGTTCACCATCTGTGAGATTAAGATTCACAATAGGGTCAATTGGGACAGTAACTGGCTTGTCATTAAGAACATTTCCACACTTGAGCAACTCCAATGCATACTTTCTCTGAGACAGAACCAAACCATGAGCATTCCTTAGTACCTCAATACCTAAGTAGTAATGAAGTGGACCAAGGTCTTTAATAATAAACTGTTTGTGAAGTTGTTGTTTGATAGTGAAGATGGTGGATTGATGGTGTCCAGCTATTAAGATATCATCCACATAAACCAGTAGAGTGAATTGGGCACCTTTTGAAAGTGTGAAGAGGGAGGTGTCTGCTTAGCTTTGTTGGAAACCAATGCTCAAGAGAAATGTGGTTAGTTTATGGAACCACTGTCTGTTTGCCTGTTTTAGACCATAGAGTAACTTGTTAAGTTTATAGACAGTGTTAGGAGGATGTAGGTGTTGTAAGCCAGGAGGTAATGTCATGTAGACTTCTTCATCGAGATCTTCATGAAGAAAGGCATTGTTGATATCCAGTTTCTCTATGATCCAGTTATTGGTTGTTACCACTGCAAGTAGTGCCCTGACACTCACTATTTTGGCAACAGGAGTAAATGTTTTTGTGTAATTAATCCCTTCCTTTTGGTTGAATCCTTTTGCCACAAGCCTAGCTTTGTATCTTTTAATGGAGCCATCAACATGAAATTTGATCATGTAGACCCATTTGCAGCCTATGGGGACTTTGTGAGGAGGAAGGAGGGTAAGTTCCCATGTCCTGTCTGCTTTTAAGTCTTGGAGTTCCTTCTGCATTGCTTCCACCCATTTCTTATCCTTGGATGCTTGGGTATAGGTATGAGGTTCCACAGATTTGTTAAGATTGTGAATGAAGTGTCTTTGTTTTGGAGATGAGATGTTGTTGTAATTGATGTATTTGTGGTATGTGTGTTTATGAATATTATGGATTAATGATTTGGGTAGAGTGCATTAATAATCACTAAGTTTGTTAGGGACTTGTTTATTTTTGGTAGAAATTCTAGTTTGAAATAGAGGTGTTGGTGTAGGTAGAGTTGGAGCTGTAGTGTGTTTTGTTATGTGTAAATTTAAAGATGTGTTGGTTGATGATTCATTAGAGGGATGTGGTGAGGGTGTTTGTTTATTGTGGTTAGCTGTGTGTATGTTTGGTTTAGTTATGGGTGTGTTTGGTTTTGTGTTGGGTGTGTTTGGTTCTGTGTTTTCAGGTACAGGTTGAGAAGGAAAGATTGGGATGGTGTTTGGATCAGTCACAATGGGTGTTGGTGGTGTAGATGATGGTAAGAATGGTGAAAAAGGAACATTTGTTTCATCAAAATAAACATGCCTGCTTATGATTGTTTTGTGCGCGTTCGGGTCATAAAGGATGTAACCTTTTTGAGTTGTGGGATATCCAACAAGAATTGCTGGAATAGACCTTGGTGCAAACTTATCAGAGGTGTAACTATGAACTGCAGCCTAGAATTCTCATGTAATCTAAGTCTGGTGGTATTTTGTGAATGATCTAATAGGGTGATTTGTTTTGAATAGGTTTGAAGGGTAGTATATTAATGATATATGTTGCAACTAGCAGGCAATATCCCTAAAAATGGTCAGAAAAGTATCCTTGAAATTTTATTGACCTAGCTACTTCCAAAAGGTGTCTGTGTTTTCTTTCAACCCTGGCATTTTGTTGAGGTGTGTTGGGGCATGATGTTTGATGTAGGATTCCATGGGTTTGAAAATACTCATTGAGTGAGGAATTTAGATATTCAGTACCATTGTCACTTCTTATTGTTTTGACTTGCTTTTGGAAATAGTTTTGAACATATGAGCAGAAAGTTTTGACATTTGAGATTGTGTGAGCTTTGGTTGGCATTAAGTAAGTCCAGGTTGCTCTTGAGTGATCATCAACAATTGTTAGGAAGTATTTGCATTTGTTGATTGTTGTGTGTTTATAAGGACCCCAAACATCTACGTGAACAAGATCAAATATGGAAGTAGCATATGAAGTACTTACATGAAAAGGTAATGTATATTGTTTAGAAAGATGACAAATATTACAACGGTTTTTAGTGGTGTTTGGTAGTAAAGGAGACAAACATTTGATTTTTCTAAGTACAGTAAAGGAAGAGTGACCAGGTCTTGAATGTCATAAATGGAGCTTGTTGCTGTTGTGGAGAATGGTTGGTGATGTTGTAGAGGATGTATGAGGTGAGGAGAGAAAGTATAAACCATCACAGAGGCTGCCATGTGCAATCCTCCTGTTCTGGTCCTGAAATATGCATAATGATGCAGTTAGGATAAGTGAAATTGTGGTTCCTTGTAGTATTTTACTAACTGAGATGATGTTATAGGTGAATGTTGGTATGTAAAAGACATTGTGAAGGGCGATGTACTTGTTGATTGTGACTGGTCCAATGGTTGAGACTTTGATAGTTTGTCCATTGGGCAATGTAACAGTGATGGGTGATGTGCATTTATATATGTTATGGATGATTTTGAGGGTTGTGGATATGTGATTTGTGGCACCACTATCTATAATCCAAGCCATCTAAGACAAGTAATAAGAGAGGCAACAAAATTGGGTAATCTAGTACTACGAGAAGAGAAAATACCATGTGGAGTGTTCTGTTGTGACTGCAGCAATTGAAGGACCTGGTTGATTTGGTTTTAAAGTTGATCCATCCTGGCTGAGACATGTGTGTCAGGTGGTGCATTGTTCTGTCCTGGGGTACTTGCTTTGTTGGTTTCATCTTGTCCCATAACCATGTTAACAGTCCTCTTGAAATCTTGTCATGGCTTGAATTGTTTTGCTGGTTGTACCTTTCCATACATTGAGTGACCAACAGGATATCCAACAATCTTGTAGCATTCTTCTTGCGAATGACCCTCTTTTCCACAATTTCCACAATAAACACCCTTCTTGAAACTGTTTCTTCTTTCATAACCACCCTATGTTTATCTTTGTGGAGTAAACCTTGAATTCTGAGTGTTTGGGATAGTGTTTCTTTGACTGTTTGAATTGTTTGTGGCAATGAACTTGTAGTTGTTGGAATAGCTATTCAAAATAGTTGCAGTAGTTGATTTTGGTGCAATTCCTTCCCTTTGT
This sequence comes from Tanacetum coccineum, assembly GCA_026074375.1. NCBI lineage: Eukaryota > Viridiplantae > Streptophyta > Magnoliopsida > Asterales > Asteraceae > Tanacetum > Tanacetum coccineum. The sequence continues at coordinate 75,341 of BQNB010008258.1, forward strand.
TTTTCTTCTTGTCTAACCATGGTATAGGCTTTGGCTGCTATGGGTAATGGTTGCTTAAGCAAAATCTGTCCCCTAATGTTTGAGTAGCTCTCATCTAATCCTATCAAGAACTAAATAAGCCTTTTCCTTTGATCCCTTTCACCATTAATTCTTCCATTAGCATAATTACACAGACACAAACACAGATAAGGTGCCTCTAATGCATCAAATTCATCCCAAAGTCCTTTCAACTTATAATAATACACTTCAACTGTGCAATTATCTTGTTTCAACTGAATTATATCATTGCTTAACTAATAGATCCTATGGCCATCAATTTGAGCATAGTGTTCTTGTAGTTCTAACCAAAGCTTAGAAGCTGAATTGATAAAATTCAAATTGTTGCCAATTTGTTCACTTACAGTGTTGAGAATCCAAGAGATTAGCATATCATTATTCCTTTCCCATAATGCTCTTAACTCATAATCCCTATTTGGTTCAGCAAACTCCCCAGTAATGATCCTCATTTTGTTCTTAGCATTCAATGCTATCATCAAGGACCTTTTTTGTGAACTGTAGTTATCTGATCCATTCAATTTCGTTGAGATCAGAATCAATCTAGGATGATCAGTTTGATGAAGATAAAGTGGATGGTTTGAGGTGTTTTCTTCACTGGTTGTGGAGTTGTCAGAACTGTTTGATGAGTTTCTCGCCATTTTCAGTTTCAATGCTTATGAATGGATTTGATTGAATTGAGTGTGATTTGTTATGAATTATGTGTTTTTGATGTGATTATGATGATTCTTGGATGATTTGTGTTGTTTTGGTGTGATTTGGTGATCAGAATGATAGAATAGTGGTGGTTATGGTGGTTTTTGATGGTGGTCAAAGTTTGTTAAGGTGGTCAAAGTTTGTTATAATGATCAGAGTTAGTTATTAATGGTGGTTTAGTTCACTGGAGTGCGGATGTGCTCTGATACCATATTGATAAACAGAGAATTAAGAGAATTTGGAATTGGCAGGAAAAGTGGTTAAATTCCATTACTTGAAAATGAGTATAAATTCTACTATTTATACATGAAGATAAAGAGTAAAATCTAACTAATTGTTACTGATTACAAGTAAAAGAGATTAACTACAACTAATCTAGCTAGTTAATAACTTAATCATCACATTCTACTGCATTCACTTTGAATCCTCAAGTATAATTGCAGCTTGTTTGGTTGAGTAGTTTTGACAGTTGACTTTATGTTGTTGAACTTGTGTTGAGCTTTGGCTACACTAGCATTATCTCCTGCATCATTAGTCACTTGAGTTCCATTACAAAGGTCACCAGTCTTGGAAGGGTGCCGTCTAGGAGAGGATCTGTTAGCCTTTGGAGTTGGACTTATTCTGAGAGGTCGTGGAAAATTTCACAAGCCTCGTTGACAACCTTCCTAATGAGTTCCCTTGAATGCGTTTGAATTTCTGAATAGGTTTTCCACCAAAAATCCTATTGAAATCATGTCTCAAATTGTTAAGAGTGGCAAAAACATCCAACATCTATCAACAACCACCAAACATTTGTTGTTGTCATCCAATTCCCTATCCAAACTTTCAACATTTTCTTTACAAATATCAGCAAGAGCTGTCAACCCTGTATACTCAATCTTTTTACCGTTCACATTTTCATTACTAGTTTCATCAAAACCCATCAACCCAGTGTTGTCAATCACTCCATTTACATCATTTGATTCTATAACCACATCAGCTTCTACATCATTCCTATTATCTTCCTTTTGTTTCTTTAAGAGCTCATTAGTATCTTCTTCCATGTTATCCAAAAAATATGCGTCACAAAGCGTTTTGAGGTTGAAAAATTTAATCTGTTTTTCAATTTACGGTTTCAACCCCGACATGAAGAGACTAACGAGACACCATGCGTTTAAACCCATTTTTCTAGTCCAAGAAACGTGTGCATTGTGACAAGAAGTAAATGCATCATAATATTCTCTAACCGACATTTCTTGTTAATTTTTTCTAGTATCGACATTTTATCAAACCCCTTAAAAGCCCCATTCTTATTACCGAGATTCCTATCATCTTTTCTAATCTTTTTTCCAGGAATCAATTCATCATCATGATTTTTAACCATTGAAGATTCTAAATCACTCCTATTATACATACTATGATCCAAATCTTTAACATCACAACAGGAGAATTGAGAATTTTGATGATTACGTGATTTTGTTCCATTAATTTGTTGCAATTCCCCAAGCAAATTTTTTTGATTCTTTGCACATATCTTCATAGTCTCTTTCAAGTCTTTGAGAGTCCCATCGAAACCGTGACCGAATCTTGGACCAACACGCCAGAAAATACTCAAAAAACCTCATCGGAATCTGAATAACTCACCGGAATCAATTAAGTTGCCAGGAAAGGGCTCTTGATACCAATTGATACACACCACTAGAATCACTTAAGATCGATAATGGATTACAATGAACTTGGACAATCAAGAAATAAGAAACAGATCGTCGAAAGACTCAATGTATTAAGTATTATCAATGGTGGATTGAACAAGAAATTGTTACTGATAGTTTGTTACAAGAGAGATTAAAGAGAGAATAAGTGTTTCACAAATGATTAGCTAAAAATGAGAAATACTCTCTCCGTCTCATATTAAATGTCCAATTTAAATTTTTGAAGTCTTTCTTTTTCAACTTTGATCTTAAATATTTTTGTTTGTGTTATATACTACTTGATGTAAAATATATGAATGAATTGATTTTTAAATGTATGTTCATTTGATATAATTTTCATCAAGTATTATATAACAAAAAAAAGTTATTTAAAGTCAAAGTTGAAAAAGAAAGACTGCAAAAGTCAAAACTGAACATTTAATATGTGACGGAGATAGTAATATCTAATGGGTATTTATACACAAATTGGTAAGACACTTGGTGTAGAGTTGGTTGTTGGGTTGACTTTTGTTTACTCCAACTTTGACACATATGAGTAGGGTGTTGTTGCGGTGGTGGTACGGTGTTGATGCGGTGGTGGCATCATTTGGGGAAGATGAATGAAATTAGAGCATCGATTTAAAATCTGCTTTTTAATTTAGGTAGATTTTTTAAGCAGGAGGTAGAATTTATTTAACTGCTTGATGGAAAAGCTTTGTTTCATTTTGGAAAAGGTGAATGAAATTCAGTTATAATGTATCTGACTATTGATAGTTTAAAACTAGCTTGTTAAAAAAACTACTAAAACTAGCTCACAACAATCTCTTTTTTACCTTAGGCTGGACGGAGTGGAGGTGAGTTTGGCAAAACTCACCTCGGTGGCTTATGAAGTCGCGCGCGAGTTGCCACTCCGGTGGTAAAACTCACCTCGGTGAGTTTAAAAAGTGAGGTGAGTTTCGTTCGAAAATTTGGTGGACTATGTCACATACTCACCGAGTGTGAGTTTAAAAAAATGTGGGGCCCCCTTCTATTCTATCCGTTGTATAATTTTTTTTTAAAACCCTACTTTTTACTTATAAATACCCACTACTTCACCCATTTTTAAACACAACTCTTTCATTTTATACAAAACTCTCTCCTTTTATAAACACTTCTCACATTTCTCATTTACGCAAAATGAATTCGTATACGTTTATGGGCATAGATTTAGACGGAGAAGAAGAAGTTACTAGCCGTAAGAAGACTTTTATTAAACGAGCGATTGCGTTTATTAAGAATAGACGCCGAGCAAACCGAGTGACAAGAAACCACATAACTCGAGATCGTTATGGTGCTCATGATCGTTTAGTCGCCGCTTTTTTTAGCGACGAACCGATGTACGATGAAGTAAAATTTCGGAAGACGTTCCGAATGGCTCGCCCTCTTTTCAACGAGATAGTTACTGCTGTAATTGATCACGATCCATTCTTTCGTAATAATTTTGATTGTACCGGAAAAGAAGGCATTTCCGGGTTGCTAAAGTGCACATCTGCAATTCGTCAATTGGCATACGGTGTTCATGCCGAGTTTCTAGATGAATATATGCACGATCCAGGCGATGAAAAGTTCTGCGTCGCTCTTGATTACAATTTTGTGAAACTGGTTAAGCAAATTTATGGGCTGAGAATTTGAGGAAACTTACGGTGACTGATTCCGAAAAAACTATATTTGCATCACTAATGAAAAGCACATTTTTTTTCGAGGATGTTAGGAAGCCTTGATTGTATGGGAATTGGGAAGTGGTTTCGCTTGTCCGTACTGCATTTGTAAAAAGCGTAAAAAAAATACAAAAAAATAGTAAACGTTAGACTTAATCATGGTTCGAATCCCTTTATTTTGCTTGAAGCTGTTGCGTCGCAAGACTTATGGATATGGCATGCTTTCTTCGGTGTTGCTGGGTCGAACAACGACATCAACGTTTTATATCAATCACCTTTATTTAACGATATCAAAACCGGACGAGCACCAGATAATTCCTTTTGTGTGCTAACGGCGTAACTTAACCATATGGATACAATCTATATTAGACGGGATATACCCGGAATTATGGCGCCACTCGTTTAGACGATCCCAGACAGGCTGATGATAGACCATAAGCGAATTTTTGTATAAGCAAAAGCAAGAAATCGGAAGGAAAGATGTCGAACAGAGCGTTTATGTCTGAAAAAGAAATTGGCCATACTAGCCAATCCTACACGAGCACTCAAAAAAGATAGGATTATTAATATGATGTACACATGCATCATAATATGATTCGAAAATACATAAAATATGCGATATCTCCCCCCCAAAAAGGTATCTCAGGGGAAATGCATCAACCTGGGGGGGGGGGGGGGTGGGGGTGGGGAGAGAAGAACCAACCCGTTACGAAACGAGGAACAAGTGCAACACGTTATGCGTTGGATCAGATCAGCACAAGCACATCAAAACCTTCAACACGATTTGATTGAACATCGTAATGCTTAGTTTAATCTTTATTTGTAATGTCTTTTTAATATTCGAAGTCTGTAATGTTTTTAATTTATGAATAAAAGTTTTTAATTTAGTTAACGTTTTTATTAATTTCGTACGTTAATGTTTACGTAAATAGTTTATTTTTTAGTTAAAGAATAAAAGTAATTTAAATAAAAAAATGGTTGAGGTAATGTGAGTTGTGTAAGGTGAGTTCTTATTACGGTTGAAGGTGAGTTGTAAGGCAAATTTAATTGAGAAAGAGAAAGCGATGTGGCCGCGATGTGTCAGGTGGGTTTACAACCACCACTCCATCCAGCCTTTATAAAATTAACGTGGTTCGTAAGCCACGCGGTGCCGGGCAGCGCGCGAGACTATTTTTTCAGCCGACCGATAACGCGAAGTAATATTTGTCAGGACTCACCTTGCAACGAACCGATAACCTCATATACTGTTTCCGTAAATATTTTAAAATATATATTAAACTACAACATTTTTTATAAAATTGTACGCATGTCAGAAGCATTACAATATTAGGCTCGTTTTGTTCGCAATTCGACGATCTTTTTAGTGACTTTTTTCCGAATAAATCGATAGATATGCTCTCCATATTTGATAAATAAAGTTTGTTATATAAAAAATTCGTAATTAATTAAAGTTCAACAGCGGTTTTGTAAGTTTTAACATACCTAAGAGAGCCAGGTATCATAACTTGGCAACACCAAGTTTTTGCTGCCACGTCAGCGCCACATCAGCATAACACCAACACCACTCCCCTAATCATAACACCAAATAACACCACTCACCTCTTTATTTTCATAAAACCCCCTAAACAATTATTTCATTCTTTTAACAAACTAACCATTTCATTCATAAAATTCAAATACACATTACAATACTAAAAAAAACACACATTAAAAAAAAATACCGAAATTAAAAAAAAAATAAAAAAATACTCCCCGGCGACTAATCTTCTTCCGATGCTTCTTCAACTTCGCGCCAAATATGGTTCATAAGGTTTTGTTGGAGACTAATATGCGTATCTTTGTCTCTTAATTCTTTTGCTTTACGACGTTGGGTTTGACATCGATCGATCCACACTGTTTGCAGTGACCTTGCAGGATTAGAATACACATGTTTCCAGTCAACAACCGACATAATTTGCTCAACTTAGAAATCATGTTAAGCATTATTAATACCACATACATGAATCTAACGTAATGTGTTGACATCGTATGCACCGGGCCGGTTTTGTTGTTAATCCCCAACGTCCTTGGAGAACACCGAAAGCACGTTCGACATCTTTCCGTGCACTTTCTTGACGCTGTTTAAAGTACGTATGCTTCGGATCAGTTGCAACCGTGAATGATTTGACGAAACTTGCCCACTCCGGGTAAATTCCATCAGCCAAGTAATACCCATTACGTACTGAACTCCGTTTACCACATACGGAACCACAGGGGCTAAGTCATCTAATAGGTCGTCGAATAACGGGGGGGTGGTGGGGGGGGGGGGGGGAAGGCGTAGAATTATTCCAAAACATTAATATCGTATTCGCACCCGCCATCCCATATAATGCATGCAAATCCACAGATCTTGCGAATCTACAGCTTCAAGCATTATAGTAGGGTATTTTTTATCACCCCTACCGTATTGACCTTGCCATGACACTGGACAATTTTTCCATTCCCAGTGCATACAATCAATACTTCCAAGCATTCCCGAAAACCAGGCTGGACGGAGTGGACGTGAGTTTGGCAAAACTCACCTCGGTGGCTTATGAAGTCGCGCGCGAGTTGCCACTCCGGTGGTAAAACTCACCTCGGTGAGTTTAAAAAGTGAGGTGAGTTTCGTTCGAAAATTTGGTGGACTATGTCACATACTCACCGAGTGTGAGTTTAAAAAAATGTGAGGCCCCCTTCTATTCTATCCGTTGTATAATTTTTTTTTTAAAAAAAAAACCATACTTTTTACTTATAAATACCCACTACTTCACCCATTTTTAAACACAACTCTTTCATTTTATACAAAACTCTCTCCTTTTATAAACACTTCTTACATTTCTCATTTACGAAGTCTGTAATGTTTTTAATTTATGAATAAAAGTTTTTAATTTAGTTAACGTTTTTATTAATTTCGTACGTTTACGTTTACGTAAATATTTATTTTTTTAGTTTATGAATAAAAGTATTTAAATAAAAAAATGGTGAGTAAGGTGAGTTTTAGTTGTAAGGTGAGTTCTTATTACGGTTGAAAGGTGAGTTGTAAGGTGAGTTTTATTTGGAGAGAGAAAGCTGATGTGGCGCTGACGTGTCAGGTGGGTTTACAACCACCACTCCATCCAGCCTTTATAAAATTAACGTGGTTCGTAAGCCGCGCGTTGCCGGGCAGCGCGCGAGACTATTTTTTCAGCCGACCGATAACGCGAAGTAATATTTGTCAGGACTCACCTTGCAACGAACCGATAACCTCATATACTGTTTCCGTAAATATTTTAAAATATATATTAAACTACAACATTTTTTATAAAATTGTACGCATGTCAGAAGCATTACAATATTAGGCTCGTTTTGTTCGCAATTCGACGATCTTTTTAGTGACTTTTTTTTTGAATAAATCGATAGATACGCTCTCCATATTTGATAAATAAAGTTTGTTATATAAAAAATTCGTAATTAATTAAAGTTCAACATCGGTTTTGTAAGTTTTAACATACCTAAGGGTGCCTTTTGAAAATGGATTTTTTTTACATTGTAAGTCGTGAACTGTTTTTTTAATAGTAAATGAGGCAACATTTTGCTCAAGAATACTACGTAATGATATATAACGAGGTTCGTAACTCGCGCGTCGCCACGGAGCGCATGACTAATTTTGCAACGGACCGATAACCCCAAGTACTATTTATCAAGCGTTGAGACTAACTTTGAAACGAACCGATAACCTCAAAGACTATTTCCGTAAGTTTCTTAAAAATATATATTAAACTTTAACATTTTAATTAAAAGCGTAGTATGGCTCATCAACTCGCCGCCAAATAGGTTCATAAGTTTTGTTGGAGACTAATATACGTATCTTGTCTCTTAATTCCTTCGCTTTACGACGTTGGTTTGACATCGATCCGAACATCCACACTGTATGCATGACCTTGCAGGATGAGAATACACATGGTTTCCCGTCAACAACCTACAATTTATGATCTTCTAAAATCATGTTATGCATTATGATCCAAAAATACATGATTCTACGTATGTGTTTGACGTTCTTATGCACGGGCCCGGTTGTTGAATAAGTCCCCAACGTCCTGGAGAACAACCGAAAGCACTTCGACATCTTTCCGTGCACTTTCTTGACGCTGTTTAAAGTACGTATGCTTCGGATCAGTTGCAACCGTGAATGATTTGACGAAACTTGCCCACTTCCGGGTAAATTTTCAATCAGCTAAGTAAAACCCATTACGATACCGAACTCCGTTTCCCAACATACGGAACACAATGTGCTAAGTCAATCTAATAGTCGTACGAATAATGAAGAATTATCTAAAACATTAATATCGTTATTCCACCCGCCATCCCATAAAAACGCATGCCAAATCCACAAATCTTGCCGAAGCTACAGCTTCAAGCATTATAGTAGGGTATTTTTTATCACCCCTACCGTATTTGACCTTACAATAAACTGGTCAATTTTTCCATCCCAGTGCATAACAATCCAATACTTCCAACATTCTCAGAAAACCAATGAACATTGTATGCTTTGTGTATTTTTCTACAACAGTCTTCAGTGTTGGCTTCTTAAATACTTCGGCATATAACAATTCATGATGCACAATATTAAAGAAAATAGAGCATCTCGTTAGTATGCTCACGGTCAATTGCAAATAGTCATCAAACGCGTCGGGTGTGCTGCCGTAATGCCATTTGGCGTATGGCACTGTGCACATCATAAGAGCCACTAATACTCATTCGACCCTTTACAGATAGAGATCGAGATATGAAGAAATATAATGGAGTGGGAGAAGATCGGCCCGTACTTGAAATAGCCATTGACATAATTTTTTAGAAAAAAGTTTTACGGCACATACAAAAACTTCTCCGAAAATAGTATAACTGTTACTTACGAATGATCATCAAAAATATCAGTCACGTAGACTTCTTTCGCATCTTCACGGTCACGGAAGATCGGTGTAAAACGGTCAATCGTGGTTGACTTCTGTTGTATTAGTCCATTCGTGATACTCGACATCTTTTTGTAAATAGAATGCGTCGTTCCCTCATCGAAATAAAAAAAACGTTCGATTTTGATTCATTGTGTTAAGATTTTTGTATGTTTTTGTGTAATGTATGTTTTTTTTGTGAGAAAATAATATAGAGGTATTGAAGTATTTATAATGAGTTGTGTGAGGGGGGGTAAAATGAAATATATATTTTTAAAATATAGCCGTTAGGGGCTGTTTTGTAATTTTTTTTATTTTTTTTAAATAAAACAGCCGTTAGGGGGTGTTTTGTAACTTTTTAAAAATAAGAGGAAAAATTAAAACTAGTATATCGCCGTTTAGGGGGGGAGTTGGTGGTGGTGGTGTGGGGTAAATTAATTTTTTTTTTTATCCATCTCCCAACTTGCGTAGGCCGGGCAACGCCGGACCAACGCCGTCTAGCGGTGTGTAAACCCGCCAACGCCGTTGCGCGTTTAACTACACTAAGCCTCTAAGGTTGCCATTTTGAAAATGGATTCTTTTTACATTGTAAGTCGTGAACTGTTTTTTTTAATAGTAAATGAGGCAACATTTTGGCTCAAGATACTACGGTAATGATATTTAACGAGTTCGTAACTCGCCGCGTCGCCGCGGGCAGCTGCATGATTAAATTTTGCAATGGAACGAAACCCTCAAGTACTATTTCTCATTTGTTAGGAAAAACCCCTAACGATTAGCAACGAACTGATAACCTCAAGGACTATTTTCGTAAGTTTCTTAAAAATATATATTAAACCCTTCAATATTTTTTATAAAATCGTAGGTATGTCCGAATAATTGCAATATTTAGCTCGTTTTGTTCGTAATTCAGATGTCTTTATGTCTGTATGTTTTTTATTTGAAAGTGCGCTACATATTTGTTAAATATTGATATATAAAGTTTGTTATATACAAATGTCGTATATAGTGAAAACTTTGAGAGCTTTTTTTTAATTTTGTTTTTACTAAATTTTTTGTGTTCTTTGCTTCTGTGAGTAGTTTTTTTAATATTTTTGGTGTGAGTAAGTCGTGGGGTGATGACAAATTTGAATTTTTTTAATTGTCTTAATTATTTTAATCATGTAGCACAATTCCCAATTTTTGAGGTTTAGTATAACTTATAATTATAATTATAGTTATAAGAAGTAATGAATAAGTAAATTAGTATATGTATCCTATCATAAATTAGTAATATGACTTGTGTTAAATGAATTTTTTACTTAAAAAGATATTGGTGAATTTTATGCCCGTTTATACTTTTCTCTATACGACCAAAATAAAAAGCAGTACATTGTTAGCAAGTCGCTTACACGTTCTAAATTCAGCGACGTAATTAGCGAGTTTTTGTGGATGTCGCCATTATACAGCGACTTATATCTATATATAGTCGCATGTTAACGACTCCATTAGCGACGTCTCTTTTAATGTCGCAATTTTAGCGACTCAACTTGCGACATAGATTAAGATAAAATTATCTCAAATTCAGTTGCGACAGTATGAGCGACTCGTTTTGCGACATTGAAACATTAATGTTGCTAAATGTGCCGTTATATATATCGCTATTTGCGACTTTCAATATCGTGTCGCTAAACGCATCGCTAAATGATTATTTTCTTGTAGTGCAAGGGCTAACATTCCAGTTTGGAACTTGGTAAGACCTTTCTGTTTTCTTAAAGAAGCACCCGCACAACATTTGAGGTTTCTAGTAATGCTAGCATCACATTATTCAGGAGACAATCGACACAGAGACCTGGATTCCCCACAAAGGAATAGAAAGACGAGTTGAGTAATGATGCCGGTATCTGACCCATGAATAGGTTGTACGACATGTTGACTTGTGTTAAAACACAAAACTCTCCAAGAGATGCTAAAGTTCCAATAAGATGGTTGTGAGAAGCATCCAATTGCTCTAACATCTCCAGCTTACTGAAACCAGAGGGAATATCACCTTTCAGGCCATTGTTGCAAATATTCAATATGGCGAGTTTCTTGAGCTCTATTATGGATGATGGTATTGTTCCACCTAATGAATTTCCACCAAGCCGAAGTTCTATCAGACTTTGAAACTCGGATATAAAGCTTGGGATGCTCCCTGTTACATGATTCTCACTTAAATCCAGAGTCAATAAGCCATACATGGTGCGCAAAGCTGTTGGAATAGATCCGCTGAACATGTTATGACTGGCATCAAAGTTCAACAACTTGGTGCAGTTAGCAAGCTGAGATGGCAAAGGACCTTCCAGTGCATTGTAAGAAAGATTCAGAGCCTGAAGCTGCAGGAGGTTTCCAAGCTCCTCTGGTAATACACCAGAAAGCCTATTCACCGAGAGGTTGATTTCTGTGATGTTAGTAAGCTTATCTGCAAATGTAGCTGGAATTTGTCCAGTGAAGTAGTTGTTTGAAAGGTCTAAGTATAACAGGTTTGGATTAGCCTAAACCTCTGGAAGGAGCCCTCTGAGATTATTGTCTTTGAGAATTAATCTTGCAAGTGTGGGGCAGTTGCGGATATCATGAGGAATGCTCCCTTAAAGAGGATTGGACCCCAAAATTAGCTTCACCAGTTGCTTTCCTGAGCAAAGATTTGGTGGGATTGGTCCATTGAAGGAGTTATCAAAGAAATCAACTAAGACTAGCTGAGTTGCGTTGAGTCCTAAATTTTGAGGTATCATACCAGAGAAATTATTACTGAAGAGAGTAAAATTTCTCAATAGCTTAAGCTTGGAAACCTCAACGGGTAATTCACCAGAAAGGCTATTCTTGTTAGAATTATGATATTTAGCCTGGAAAAATAGTTCAGGGGCTAACTGTGTCATTGTTGAAAGTTGTTTGTGCAGGGTTTGTTATTTTGGATTCAGAAAGAATATAAAGAGAAGGTTGAGGGACTGTTGCTGTCATTATTGGATTCTTGGAAAGTGTTGCTGGGCTATATATATTCTTCTTATCCCTTGTTAGGGTTTACACAATTTTTACGATTCTCTCATTGTTTTCATATTTCTCTCAAAGTTGTATACATTCGGGTGATTGAGATCATCTTGATCTTCTGTTTTTCTGGGTTTGATTGTAATAGTACTATTGATACATAATCAATAGGATTACACCAGAGTAGCTGTGGTAATCTTTTGGGCGTTTTATAATCTGGTTGTTTAGTCTTGTTTTGGATTAAGATTCAAGTGACATTTGTTAAAATCTTCATAAATCTTTTCATGGTATCAGAGCCAGGTTCCCCAATCTTGCTCTTTTATCATCTTCTTTAAATCAATTAAAAATTTTGTTCTATTAAACTGCGTATTTTTATAGATCAGTTATTGATTTAACTGGATCTATTAGTTTTTTGATAAATCCCCAATTTTGAGAAATTAGGGTTTGTGGTTCTTGATTGGTTCGTTTAAAGAGATTTCCCTAATTTCTTGAGAAATTAGGGTTTGGTTGGTTCTGGGTATCGCTTGGATATTGTTACCTTCTAGACTAAGTGAATCTAGAAGAAACATCTCTTTTTCCGCTGTGTGATTTCTTGAGAGCTCTGTAACACCTCTTACACCCTTCTTTCTTTATTCTTATTTCAGTTTGTGTATTTGATTATCTGGATCCTTGACTGAATCTTGCCCTTGACCAACCGTCTTGAATGGTTTGGAAGCCTGGGAACTTAGTTTGATTCAGTTAAGTTGTTGTTCTTGTTTTTGTTCTTTGTAGTTTCTATTTCTTTTATTTGTTATAATGTCTCTCCATGGTTATTCTGATAGTGAGTTTCAATTAGTGTGATATCTCTGGTCCTATAACTCCTGATATCTGAGAATGTGACAAGTCAAGGGTGACTACGTGGAGGTTGGCAGGGTCACAGACAACACCAGGCCAGAAACAAGGATTGGAATGAGAAGCATTCCAAGAGGAGAAATTAAGGCATTTTGAGGAGAGGGACAACAAAGTTTGACCATCAGAGGTCAAAGCAGATGATACTACTAGGACAAGAGAAGCTAACAAGGAAAAAAAGCAGTAGTAAACTAAACAAGGTTTCATCATCATCATGTTACTGAAATGAAAACTGAAGGAATTGAAGGATGTTTGTTTGGTTGGTTGTGAATGTGAATGTGATACAGAGTCAGTGAGTGTCGTCAACTTAAATAGAAGGAAGAAAGGAAGAAAGAAAGAGTTTGAACCCCAAACGGAAATAAATGACGACATTATTCTTTGACAGAAAGATTAATGGGTGGGAGTTTCTTCGCAGTCAAGTTCACTGATTGACATAAAGATTATTGTACAAAGTACTATGTCCTTCAATTCCACCACCAAACACAATTTAACCTTTGTCAACAAAGTGCTTTTTAACCTTTGTCACGGATTGATATCTAACCCAAAACACAATGACCAGATTCCTGGGACTCGATCTCTTGACAAAAAGATTAATGCATGGGAGTCTCTTCACAGTGAGTGACATAAAGATTATTCTACAGTACTTTAACCTCGGTCAAGAAAGTGCTTTTTATCCTCTACACCTACACGGATCGATATCCAACCTCAGAGAGATTCTTGGGACTCTCTTGACATTGACATAACATCATATCCTGTCATGCATGCTGTAACCTCTAACTCTTGTATCATTGTGATGAACAATAATACTAGTGCCGTTATGTGCAAACGTCATCATCTTTTTCAGTTCCAATTTCTTTCTGGATATAATTTTAATGAAGATGATGAAAGAAAATATATGTTGATAACGAATTTGGTCAACCCAACTAGTCTTCATAATTTTTTTGTTTCGGGTTTTGGGCTTTGCTACCTGGGCTTTATAACTCTACAGTCACAAACATACGACACAAACAGCCATATGGTGCGAGCAGAAAACCGAAAAAACCGAATATATTGAAAACCGAAACCGAGTCGAACTAATATTCAAACCGAATTAGCTAAAACAGAACTCGACCAGACTAAAAATTCGGTTTTGAAATTCGGGTTGGATATGAGTTTAACAATATGAACCGAAAAACTGTATTTATATAAATTTATATATAATTTTTATATATAAAAAAAGACCATCAAAATTTTATTCTAATATAAAAAAACACATTTTATGCTCGAAATAATTCTTTTTTGCTAAATATCGATATAATAATTATTTTTTTAAATAAATGGTATAATTCGAGTCAACCCGAAAACCGGACCGAATTCAAATTTGGTTTTCGGGTTGACTCAAAAAATTTTCAACCGAATTGAACTAACGGAACAACCCGATAACCGAACCGATCAACACCCTAATAGAGTGTTCATAGTTTGGGTAATACCCGAATATATCGAAAACCGAAACCAAACCGAACCAAAAATAATCGAATCGAACCAAATTAAATATTCATAGGGTGTTCATAGTTCGGATCTTTTTCGATCATAGATCTTAAAAATGAAAATTTTAAAAAGTGAAAAAATTTCTTGTTTCATCATAGATCTTAATATCTATGCTCAAGAAAGAACTCAAATTTCTTGTTTGAACATGGATCTGGCAGAAATTTTACACCCAAATTTTTGGGTTGAACATAGATGTTAAGATCTATGCTCAAGGCATAAAATTCACACTCAAACTTATGGTTTAAGCATAGTTCTTGATATCTATGCTCAAAGCATAATTTTCACAAAATCACATGGACATGACTCTTTCATATTTACAACATCACTAAAACCTGGAAATAACTTCCAAATCAATACAAAACATTGCTTAAACATAACTATAACATTTCACGGAAGTTGAGTACGAGTTTTGACCCATAACTGTTAACCCGTATTATAGCTTGTATTTGTATTTGGGCTCAAGCCCACATCTAGAAGGATCTCAACCAACTATTGTATATATTGTTTTCCATGTCTAATGAAACTTGACACACAGATTAATCTATCATACATGGTATCGTGCCAAAACTACCGATCCTAAACACAAACCCTAATCCTTCTCCCAAAGTCGTGCTTCGTCACGATACAAAAACCCTCATACCTCTTCTTCAACCATCGTGCAAGGTCATGATTTGTGTGCTAAGGTCACACGTTTGTTGCTTTGGTCGTGCTTTAGGTCACGCTTGTCTTCTTCGTGCTTTAGGTCACGAGGTTTTTGTTTTTAATCATACGGTTGTTCTTGTTACCCACGTTTAGCCTTTCTCATACACCATACAAAACCTC
>BQNB010008259.1:0-86687 GCA_026074375.1 Tanacetum coccineum
ACCTGCGACCGTTGTTCTCACGTAACCCATTTTTCCACCAAAAATATGTGATTTATGTGAAAATAGCAAAATTTTAAAAAATTTGTGCATGATAAAGTGAAAAAAAATGATAAATGTTGGAATAAAGTGATGTAATAAGTGTTGTAACACAAATAAAGGTGAGAATGAGAAATAAATTTTGATCCGACCGGTTTTATACCTTAGATTTTTCCTTAACATATTTAAATCGAGTTTGTTGCTAGTCTTATTGTCGAACTCGATTTATTAGAATAAAGATTGTTGCCAGTCTATGTGACTTGTTAAAGTGCCGATCTTAATTCGCTAGGCTAAGCACTTTCTTAGAGATTCTAAATTGCGAAGAACAAGAAATGATAGAGTCGAGTATAAGTCATGATATTAAGCGTGGAATAGTTGGTTTTCTTTAAAGCTCATAAGTATTAATTGTGGCTTTTTCTCCCATTAGCTTGTTTCACTTTTATATTAATAATGTTTAATAAATAAGGTTGTCGGTTCAATTTAATTTTTAGTAATTTTCCACTAACTTGGAAGACGATGTAATCAAGATAGGTACACATCGAGATTCGGAATTTGGCATACTATATATATCATATGAATAACTACTTTACTTACACCTTAAAGAGCCTTCGGGTATATGGTGTAAGTAGAATGAATCATGAGATTACTTATGCCTTAAAGAGCCTAAGGGTATATGGCGTGAATGATTGAATCATGATTAATAAATGATTTGTTTGTACCTTAAAGAGCCTTAGGGTATATGACGTAAATCAAGTTAAATAAATAAGTAGCCTAATAAAAGCCAAATTTCGGTCACCTCGATGTGGACCTTATTTGTTTTCAAGGATAGGGATAGAAGCTAATTTTTATCTTTAACTGTCCCGCTTTATTTTCGGATTTAATAAATATTGAAATAAGTCTTAAAGAGCCTTCGTGTATATGACAAAAATAAAATCTTGAGATATAAAATTAGGAATAAGGGAGAAAAAGTAATACACAATTAGTATTTATAAGTAGTGTTAGTATCATGACTTATATTTGACAATGATCTTGTTTTTGAGCTTAGTATGGAGAAGTGAAAGTTGGGGACGATGAATTAATTTTGCTTGTTCCATGATCCTAAGTATTATCGAAGAATAATGAAAGCACAATGTTATGAAGTGTTGAAGTATAGAAAGTTATGAAAAAAAGCATAAAAAAATGGAAAAATGTTGAAAATAGAAAAACGGGGCTTTTCAGAGCTAATGTTTCTTTAATCCATTAAGATGAATACTTAGCTACTTTTCGAGGTAATTGATCAAGGGGGATTAAGATTCTTAGTTTTTCTAAAGTGTTATTTATAATATTGCGTGAGGACACGACAATACCTTAGTGTGGGGGAATTTGGTATGTGTTATTTTACACATACCTTTTACCTTATTAAACAAGCTAAAATGACCAAAAATGACCAAAAACATTTTAAAAATGCATTGTATACGTTTGTTTTGTAATTTGTGTTTTGCAGGTACGGATATTTATCAAAAAATGATTAGTCAATAATAGTATAGTCATAAGTATCCGCGAGGATTCTAGAAGATTACTTTTATCCAAAGTAAAATTCAAAAACCTTCCTGAGTCGTATCCCGACGAGGTGCGAATTAAGAATCGGTTAAGTTCGTGATCGCGTGATTTAAATGGTTTCAAAGATTTTGATTTGGTTTCTATTTCTAACAAATATAATGCTCAAACACGTAAAAACAAGCAAACAATTAAGGCAATCAAAGATAATGGTTAAAAACGTTTACGGGATTTAATAAAACGCGACATTTAAGCAAGTACATCAAATTTAAGCCCTACAAACGCAAATTTAATTTTTATAAATCCTAAATGACTAAAAATAATTTTTAGAAAAAATATTATATTTTTTTTATTAATTAAAAACGAATTTAATCTAAAAAATGCATAAAAAATATTAAACTAAATTATAAAAATCTGAAAAATTACTGAAAAATACTTAAGACTATGAAGAACCTATGAAAAATGAAAACTAGATATTTTGATAAACGATTAAGCAGTTAAAAAGCAAATAAGCATTAATAAGCATAATGGGCAAAAGAGGTATTAATATTAAGTAAACTAAACCTATAATTGAAAAAGACCCTAGGGCAGTTGGTGATGAGTGTGTGTGTTAAGGCGTTGACAGTATGAAGGGGAGGTCACCAAGTTCAAAACCTGTGACTCCCTTTTAAATTAAACATTTTTATTTTTAAAATTTTCTTTTTGAAAAAGCTTTTAAACATGAAAATAAGCAACTTTTGTGAAGATACTTTTGACAAAAACTTTGAAATAAGCTAGGTAAAAGCTAAATTAAAGGACAGAATAGCTAATTTTAAACTTTTATACTATGAACCTAACAGATGGAATTTTTTTAAGACATAAAAAACAAATGATAAGCAAATAAGCTGAATACTAACAACTACTAATACCTAATAAGCTAAATTGACTAAACTAATCTAATAATATGAGTTGAAAAGCCTCAAAAAGCTAAAGTGAAGACTTAAACTAGCAGATTGACAAACAAAAGACCACTTTTTAAGCTAACTTATAGATCAAATAAGCACTAAGAATAAGGTATAGACCAAAAACAAATGAAGTTTGACCTTCAAAGAACTCATAAAAACTACTTTTAGGAAATTTGACCTAAAAATAAGCTAGAAAAAAGGATTTAAAACTTAACAGGCTAAAACTATTTTTGGCTTTTTGATTTTCTTATTAAAACTTGCAGCTTAAAATAAGACAGATTAAGCTAAGAAAAAGGTTTAAAAACTTAAAACAGATCAACTACTTGACTCAATAAGCTAATTCAAATAAAAAATAAGCTAGGTTAAACATAAAAATAAGCTAGACCAAGGATTTAAAAAGTGACAGACTACTATGAACTTTTTGGCTTTTTTAGATTTTGAAGGAAAAATAAGATAAATACAGACCTAATTTAAACTAGTAAAGGCAAAAGCAAAGACTCAAAAACTAAAAACAAATAAAGCTTAATATGCAAAGAGCTTATATTCACAAAATCAGACCATAAATCAATCTTAAACTTATTTGAATTTGCCATTGAAAATGGATTTTAGCTTTGAAATTGAAACTTAAGAACTATGACAGATATTGTCTCAAAATTTTATTGACAAGTGCACTCTTAACCAATCTTAACTCTACTGCATAATGGACTAAAACAGGCATGAAAATTACTCTAATAAGCACCTTAACTAAATCTAATCAAATAAGCTACTATGACAAGTTAAAAACTAACAGATTCAAACCATGATTGTAACAAACCTAAAACTTGAATTTTAAACTTTAAAAGTTGAATTAAACTAACTCATAGACTAGGTTAAAGCTAAGGAAACTGAATTTTAGAACCAAAAACAGTTTATACCATTTTTGACCCATTTAGAATCCTTGACCCAAACACTCCTTTAAAAACATGGATTAGCATTTTTATACTACATGGATTTGAATTAAGCTCAATCTTGCAATAACAGATATTAAACTAGGCTAATAAAGGAATAATAAGCAAAAACTAACAGATAATAAGCATCAATAAGCTGATTTAAAAGCTAAACAATCTACAAGCTCAGCTTATAAATAAGCTGTACACAACCCATAAGCCCTTCTCGGATTGTCTTATCATTCAAATTGAGCTAAAAACCACACACCTTAACCAATTCCTTTTGTATCTGAATAACCAAACTCAAATAGGCTCAGGTAAGCTTATTTGAGCTGTAAAACTTGATTGAGACAAATGCAGCTTATAAGAGAGCTTATGAAGCTTATTAAGAGCTTATGATCATATTTAGTAAAATTCTCATAAAAGTAAAAAACACAATTTTAAAGTAAAATGCAATTTTATTAATAAGAAAAGGATTACATGGCTTTTTAAAGGAAAATTACATTAAGAAAAGACAAATAAGCTGGCAATAAGCTATTCTACTCTACTCTAAATTATCCTACTCCTAGATATCTCTTTGTGTGATTTGTGTGAGCTATTTATAGCCATGAGGAGATGATTCTAGATCCAGGGATCCTTCTCAATCCTATAATCTCAACCCTCTACTCATAACCGCTTCTAATCTTCAAATCTTGACCGTTGGATCTTGTGCCACGTGCAACAGCCAATAGGAGGTTTGAGGATCGCCATCGTGTCATTCCCAATGTGTCAGACATGTCAGGGATTCTCTTCTAGAAGCAATTTGTAAGCTCGATTTACCCTGGTGCGTTTGTTTGCTCTGTAAAGGTGAAAAAGGGAGGGAAAGGGATAGAGGAACAGTAACATTGACTTGGTTGACCCTTCTTATACCATTGACTGGATTTGGACCTATTATGCATTTAGGCTCGGTTGAAATTTTGGGCTGGGTAAAAGGGATTTTTAAGAATAATTTGGGCTAAGTATTATTATAGAAGGGTTTTGGGCTTATTGGCTTTCATAGTTTAGGACTTGGGCTGACCAGGCTTATTGAGTGGGCCCGGGTTGGTCTGTAGAGTATGGGTACGTCTTCGGCCTTGATTATTCGTCCTCTTTCCATTCCCGTGCTCGGCTTTGTCTGTTTTTGCTCTGATTTGTCCTTTTTTGATAAATATCCTTACCTGCAAGATACAAATCACAAAACAAACGTATACAATGCATTTTAACACTTTTTTGGTCATTTTTGGTCTTTTTAGCTTGTTTAATAAGGTAAAAGGTATGTGTAAAATAGCACATACCAAATCACTCAACTAATCTATGTGGTAACATGTAACTAATTCGCTCAATTGCTCGGTCGTGATGAGTATTCTATCATAAGCTTGGCAAGGATACACATCTCCACCACTAAAACCAAGGAGTAACAAGTTTATAAAGGTAAATATGGGTTTATTGTATGGAAATGCGTACGGTTTGATCATTCTACAATCTTTCACTAGAAGTACCACTCTAACAAGGCATCTGAAGCACACATACACACCCGGAACGCCAGGATAGACATGTGTGTTCGATCATATTCCCATTCGAATTTAACCAACGGTTAGGATGAAGAATAATATAGGGTAGGAACCTTCTAACTTTCACCAAAAGTCGTAAACCAACAAGGCAGCTAAGACATGCATACATGGCCGTAACGACGGAATAGACATGCATGCTCGAACAAGTCCTTATTCGCGTAAAACCAGCGGCTAATCATCAGGTGAGAGGGAAGTAAATTGTTGTTAAATAAAAATCAAGAAACAAATAGATTAAGCCTAAAGTCGGGTAATGAAGCGGGCTGATTTGGCTAAGAAGCAGGCTGAGTCGGGTAATGAGCGGGCTGCAAGGGTCGAACTCGTCTTAGATAAGTTCATGGGCCACTACAACTAACAACAAACACAAGCAGGTGGTTTCTCCTTTACCCCTCCCCTACTCCCTACTACTTTTGTTCCCGAGACTGTTTCTGCTCCCATTCCCGACCCTTATTCTGACCCTAACCGCTACTACAAAGTAATGAATCCCGAATCTTGTCGCATACCAAATGATGACGAAGGTGATGATCAAGATGGTAATGATAAAGATGGTAATGGTAATAAAGAAGATGGTATTGGTAGTGATGAATCTTCATCAGCATCGGATACCGAGTAGGGGTATGTAGTATGTTATTTGTATTGACCTTTGGTAAATTTCTTTCGTTTTCTTCTTTGGTTTCTCTAATATTGTAACGGTAGTAGTAATATCCCTATGAGCTTTGATCTACTAATATACATTTCATTTGAATGTGCAAATTTCTAACCGCACCAAAGATAGAAAATGACACAAGTCTTGGGAAATACAAACTTTACATTTTAAGCAACTAGCAACTATAAATTAAATTTTAATCTAAATCGGGTAGGTTAAGGTTGTAAGGGTCTATCGAAACCAATAGTTGGTTTTGGTAATTCCTAAAGGGTTTGGCTCTCCGGGTTGTTCTAGTGGATCATCACTCTAAAAAGATGAGAGTGGAAGTTTTAACGGGATGTTAAACTAACCGGTGTAGTTAGTTATAAACAAATGTATAGGTGATTTGGTGATATCCTAAGATTACCAATTTTAAACAATTTACTCCAAATTAAATCCATAATACTCATTATTGTTGTCTCTTGAATAAGAATTACCAAGCCACGTTCTAAAGTCTACAACAACACCTGGGCACACTCATATTTTGTAGAACTTTTGGGTAATCATTTGGAAACAGAAAGGTTTAAATTCCTCACAATATCTAACAAGGGTTATTGTAGTGCGGGTTTGTAACCCGTTAATTTCACAAAAGTACGCTTGGAAAAAAAATTTAAGCATAATTACGCATTTTTATTGTGAAAAATAGAACAGTGATCATTCTAATTTCCCATCCCCCCACTTGAATTTACAACGGTCCTCGTTGTATCTATAAAAACATTTAATACAGGAATTTAAAAGATTTAGAATGAGGAACACCTCCCTTGAGTTTTTTGCTCGGTAGGCATTCTCCAATTTACGTTTATGAGCAAAGGATTTTATGTTGAAAACATCATCTTGAGGTTTCAAGACTCCAACACTTCAAGATTTCTAGATTTGTAAATTCTCCACCAATATTCGTCGATATTTCCTTCACGAGGTCCTGCGTAAAACATAGGAAAAACAGGTGCATTCCTATCTTGGTACCTACGGTTAATTTATACTAAAGTAAAACAAACTAAATATGGGCCAGTCTGTGGATACGGCGTATCAAGTAATTAAATACGGCGTCTTCGCAGAACTAACAATAATGTTTTTAAAGTGCATACAAAAGTAAAGACTGTATAACGTCCAAACAATCATAGCCGTATCTTTTTTTTTTTTTTGTTTTTTTTTTTTTTTTTTTTTTTTTTTTTTTTTTTTTTTTTTTTTTTTTTTTTTTTTTTTTTATGGGGTGGGTGGAACGGATACGCCGTATTGAAGTCTGGGAAGACAGACTCGATAACAAAATTAAATAACATTCCGGGTTGTCTTCCGGGAAGCACTTTTGTTTACAGCGAAGTCTTTAAGTTATACTTTTCTTCAGCTTTCTTTTACTCAACTCTAGTTACAATCTATCCTTCGTCCATCATACAAAAGATTTCTTGATACATATGGCATGCATTATTGCTTGTTCTTGCTAAATCATCGTATTCATCTTCTTTAATAGCAACATATTCTTTGCCTTGTCCAAATGAATACTTGATCATCTTAAATCTTTGTATCATGCATACCGGTGGCTCATGAACTTCACATAATTCTTCTCTTTCATTATCATCATGATTTGTCTTAAAAGTATCATCATAGTTTGTATATATGTCCCATCGTCTCATTCGTTCATAACTTGACTCATCATCATCATCTTTGATAAATCCTTCCATGATAACCTTGTTTCTTAACGCTTCATCTTTAAGCTCACTATCTTCCAAAGCTTTGTACCACTCATAATCTTGATAATGGAGTTGATTTTTAAGAATAAATGTTCAAGCTAAGTTTCCTCCATTACAGTATCCATCATTCATCCAACTACATGTTGGCCATTCTGAACACTCAGTTTTATAATTGAAAGGCTTGCAAGTATGTATGACTGGCTTCGATCCTGTCCAAACCCCATGGTTTCTCATCAACCCATGGTACATCCTTATTTCATTCGTAGATCCATTCGTCTTTGTAATCATCATAGGTTTTAAACCCCATAATATCCTTTGTAAGTAAGTCCGGATCTACCTTTAGAAGATAATAAAATTCGTTGAATGCTGAATAGATAGGTGTCTCGTAGTCAAATATATTAGTGTCGATTCTAAAGACTTCAGCAATTTCATCTTCATTATCAGAAAATTCTTCATCAGTGAGCTCTACCTCATCATCTCCTCTGATCCAGTAAATCCATAATGCTTTCATAGTATAATGATCCATTGTTTTGTAGTTGAAAAACTTTGATCCCAACCATTCAGTAAATGCAATATCATAAAGATCAAATCCCATATCATCATCTTCATGCTTCGAATCATCAGCTACTCTTAAGTCACATGGGATGTTAGCAATTTCAACTTCATATGTGAATAAATCGTCATCCATTTTGCTTAATCGACTGACTTCACAGTTGAAAACTTCAAGTGGTGAATCGCAAGCGAGTGAATCATCTTCGACCTTAATATCCTTAATTTTCTCAAACTCTCCTTTGATAACCTTTGTCATTCTTACTGAAAAATACCCAGAAAATTATCAGTAGAACCAGCGGGAGAAAGGTATTAAAAAATTTGGCTTAAAAGTTCCAAGAATTTTATCAGATGATCAATACGCCGTATCCAACGGAAGTGGATACGCCGTATTAATCTGTTGGGATGAATACGCTGTATTGGACAGAGAACTGGATACGCCGTATCCAGTGGAAGTGGATACCAGAACAGTGTATTCAAGAAAAACAATTAAATATGCAAACAATTAAACATACAAATATATACAAGCAAACAATTAAAGACGAATATACAAAATATACAGAATATACAAGAATATACACTAATCTAGATTAGACTAATCCTAAGGGTTAGATCTAATCTAATGTTAAAAACCAAAATATCAAAATAAAAATCAAGATTAATTTTCACTCCCCAGCAGCGGCGCCAAAAACTTGATGTGTCGTTATGTGGTGTATATTTTATTGTTTCAAGTTTTAAATTTATATTTTGCCGACTTAACCAAAAACAACACTTTAACGGGCAGTGTACCCGATCGGTAGTAGTTTCGTGGTAAGTAGGGTGTCGATCACTGAGAGCGAGGTTAAATCTATCAATTTAATTAATATCTTGGTTATCTAATCTATGTTAATTCTATTATAATCCTATGTTAAACATATGTCAGTCTAAATCCTAATTCTAATGGGAAAAGGGAGGTTTTCAACCTGAGAGACTGACACGTTTGGTTGGTGACTACAATCAATTTAAGACACTGTTACCCACGCAAGCTAATAGATAAAAGATAAAAGAGCAGTCGAGCCTTATATAAGAAAACTGTATTAACCATTATTAATCTGATTAGAACGTTGGTGTATTTATTAAGTGCAATGATTTCTTTTGTCGATGTGGCATATCATTCTTAAGACATAGGTGTTACATCATTCTAAGACCTAGATACGTTAATTCTTTCACAATAATAGCATCCGCATAAAGCATCCTTATTTGCTGATTATAATCTATCTTAGGGATTAAAGCAATGGTGATCTTGTTAAACCCTAGCTCATAGAGACTTTACCCACTTACCGCTTAATGGCAATCTATACACTAGTAGTCCACTTGTCCAACTATCTAATGGAATCAGAACGTTATTTGTTGAATTATCTAGGTCACCTGCTAGTCAACACGATCAATAAACCATCGGCAATATCCAATTAACTAGTTAAGCCCAAAGCGTATCCTAGACACAGACTTAGAAGGACAATACTTGTGTAACTATTATTCTAGATGTATAAATTACTATATGGAGAGCTATCTCGGACTCTAGATCTGCTTGGTCCACTTTGCTAGATCCAGTTGAATGATAGGTCGCATACAAAAGCGCGTAAACAAGTATAAATTGATAAACATAAACAAGCACTCAACGATAAATCAAGAAATCGATATAAACAAATACCAAACATTCAGATCTTCATAATAATGGCTAATACCCGAAGGTATTAGCCTTCAAACATCATAATAAATACAAGAGTAATAATTTAGCCAAGGTAAACTAACCGAGTTAACGAATGATACCAAAAACTGAACGATTACAAAAGTATATGGAATTACACGATGTCTCCTATGGAATTGAATACGTTGCTCGACCTCTTCTGCTCTTTTTCTCCTCTAAAAATCAACTTTTGTGGTTTAGGTATCGAGAATATGATTTAGCACACTTAAAACTCGTTTTTGAGTTTTCTATTTATAAGGTCTAGAAGTCGGTTGGATACGGCGTATCCATGTATTGGATACGGCGTATTGGGGATTTCTTGGAGTAGGGACCACGTTTGATATCTTCCAGAATATTATATTGATTCCATATCTTGAATACGGCGTATTGAGTCCTCTGGATACGGCGTATTGATCTTCATTCCTTTTGTGGTCTTTGGTGAGTGCAGGCACGGATACGCCGTATCTTCCTTGATGGATACGGCGTATTGGTCTTCAGAACAGTAATCTTCAAAATATCTTCATTTAAGCTCCAGAATGCGCGCCTTTTGCTAAGTTTCACCAATTACTCCATAATTACTGCAATTCTCAAATATAAACGATTAAGTAACAATTCTTTGCAATAACTATACAAAATGGGTTAATAACATGGGATAAATGATGCTATAAAATAGACGTTATTTGATGTCATCAATCATACAGTTTACACTCCCTTTCCTGCTTTGTCAATGAGGTACCTTGCATTAGTAGTTGAACTCTTTCCCATAGATCCTTGGCAACTCTGTGATGATTAACGAGAGAATAGACATCTGATGGTAGTCCTTGAAGAATGATATTAGTTGCCTTGAGATCACAATCAGCTTAAATTTTCTCAGTTGCAGACAATTCCTCATATTTCTTTGTCCTGGTCACACCATTTTTTTCAATCGTAGGCCAAATGAGTGGACCATGTTCAACTGATTCAAGTATTATTCTTCCATGCTCTCTGTTTTGCATGTAAAGTTCCATTCTGCTTTTCTAGGAATCATACAGGTGTTTTTCCAACATTGGTGGATGATTGTCACCACCAGAGAGTATCATGAATTCAGCAAGAGTAGACATTGTTACTTTGTTGATATGTGAAAAGATTACTAGTTGATCGGACAATGATAAAAAGTAATTATGTTAAAGTGAGTTGGTTTTAAGTGTTTTAAGTCTTGAGAATACACGGGATTTTACAATTCTTGATTAAACCGGAAAATAACGTTTCACGGGATTTTACAAATCAAAGAAATAAACCGTATAATTCAAATTAGATTAATTCGCCTTTGAAGAATGGATTAAATCGCCTTCAAAAGAACAAGATTAATTCGCCTTTAAAGAATGGATTAAATCGCCTTCAAAAGAACAAGATTAATTCGCCTTTAGAAAGAAGAATAATTCGCCTTCAAAAATTTGATTAAATCGCCTTCAAGAAAAAATTAATTCGCCTCTAAGAATAAATTAATTCTCCTTGACTAGAAGAGGTTAATTCGCCTTGAGAAGATGAGAATTAATTCGCCTTGTACTGAAAGAGGTTAATTCGCCTTGAGGAGATGATTAATTCTCATTAAAAAAAACTTAATTCGCCTTCTAGACTATAACTAATTCGCCTTCAAGAGAAACCAAGATTAATTCGCCTTCTAGACTAGAACTAATTCGCCTTCAAAGAAACCAAGATTAATTCGCCTTCAACAGAAAAAAATTTAATTCGCCTTCAAAGAACTGAACTAATTCGCATCCTACAAAACGAACTTCAACTTTTTCAAAACACCAAAAGACTCACTTTTTGACGTTTTTACTCAAAATTTCTTGTACAACTTACCTATCTAAGCCTAGTAGAACCTTAAAAATACAAACTTTAAACTTTTTAACACAAAAATTTTCAAATCAAGATTTTGGACACAAAAGTACTTTTCGAACCAAAACTCATCAAAATGAAGATTTATATGTATTTTCCAAGGTTTTGCTTGTACAACTAGATATTACTAAGACAAAAGAAGAAGAAAGTAATAAACTTTATGGTTTTTAATCCCACAAAAAGGTGAAAACTTTTTGTAAGATTCGAACCAAAAGACGAGTAGAAAAACAATAAAAATGCATACAAAGACAAACAATATCACCCCATGGCTCTTGATATCAATTGTAGAATATAAGTAATCTTTAAACACACCTATAAGAATGAAGAAATCTAGAGAGAGAAAGAGAGTGAGAGGTTGCTTCTAGTGAGAGAAAGTGAAAGAGAATAATGTAAGATTAGTATGTGAAAAATGAAACAACCAACACTCTTTCCATAGCATGAAAAAGGTATTTATACATCTAATGTGGCCGGATATGGCTTAGTCCATGGGCTTTTCCTTAACTAGCCTATTTAGTTTCCAAATATTACTTAACGAGCTATCTAACGATATTTATGGAAGTGACCGATACTTTCGTATTCCTAACAAAGTTCAATGACCAGAGGGCAGGGACAAAGCGAGAGCTGCTGGGAAAAAGAAAGGGTCAAAAGCGTTAGGATCGTCAAATGTAAATGAGGATGCATTGGCTAGGTTGATGGTAACCGAGATGACAACTCCGGAGAAAGCAGACGCTTAGCGTTTTTAGAGATCAAAAGGAGAGAGGTGGAATGTCGTGAACGAGAGATTAAACAACAAGACATGAGGTTCTATCTCCAGCCATACGATCACTTGACCGGGGACAAGCGAAACGCAATGGAGGAAATGAGGGCAAAGATCAAGGCGAATTATAATTTGCCGTATTAGTTTACGTTTAAGTTTTTTATTTATCTATGTATCGTATCACTTTTATTTATCTATGTATCGTTCAAGTTTTTAATGTATGAATAAAAGTTTTTAATTTAGTTACGTTTTTATTAATTTCGTACGTTTACGTTTACGTTCATATTTACGTTTTTAGTTTATAAATGAGAGTAATTAAATAAAAAAATAGTGGGTAAGGTGAGTTGTTATTAAGTGTGTTTGGTGAGTGGTAAAGTTGGAGAGAGAAAGCTAATGTGGCGCTGACGTGTCAGGTGAAAACATCACCACCACTCCATCTAGCCTAATGATCATAAAGAAATGGATTATATATAGTCCACGGATTAAATTATCTTGTATGCTAAACGTTTTAACAATTTTAACTTCGTTACATGTCTCACCCGTATGCACAATCAAACGAGTTATGTTCGAGCTGGGTTCCGCTAACTCAAACCTGCTAGACCAAAATATCACCTCTTAATATAAGCAAGTCACAGAGGAAAAGGCATATAAGTGCATTGAGAAAAAGGTGAAATTGCCATTTACAAAAACAAGAAATGATTTTTATTTAGGTTAAAGATATTTAAATATCATTAGTGAAGGTTTAGTTGAGGAAAACATCTTTATTTTTCATAATAACTGTTTTAGAAACAAAACAATTGGCGTAAAAAAAATTTTGGAAGATACAAAATTCTCATGTCAAAGGAAACTAGATTACATAAATGAGAATTAAAGAAGAGAAGTGCTAGATCCACACCCATTTTACACATACAAATTCTACACCCATATGTGTCAAACAAATATAGGTAGTGAAAAAAAGAAAGAGAAAATTTGATAGAATGTGATTGGTCCAAGTTACATGCCACATGTGCATGTGGAAGTTTTTATGTGAGTTGAGAGTGGATCTAGCATTGCTCATTAAAGAAAGAGGAAACTGCGAAATATGTGTTCGTGGTTTAAATATTTTCAGAAATGTTGTGTTGTCTACATCCTTTCGTTAGTAAAAGTCAAATAATTTATATCCTTATGGACTAACGATGCAGACAATTTCCCGTTATCTACTAACATAGGTCTTACATGTGGAGTTTTTTGTTAATTTTGTTTGTCTAAGCTAACACCGACCCTAAATATGGTCAAACCATGACGTGTGAATTATTGTGGTAACACGCAAGACTAATCCGTGGATCGAACACTATTAGGACTTGCTTTATTTGCGGATTTTGAAGTTTATTAATTAAGTGATACAGTTGAGTAGACAAATAGATGGGGATGGTGGTGACTGTGACAAACTAAATGACGAAAAAAAGCTACACGTGTGATCACGTTAGCAGATAACGGATCAACATTCGAATCGCTAGTCCTTATGATTTATGAATGTAAACTGTTTAACTTTAACTAACGAAAGAGTGTAGATAACACAACATTTTTGACATCAATATAAAGTGTGGGTATGGTTAAGATAGCCCGGCGGAATCGAAGCGATATAAAATCTCAGAGGGAAGCCCCCCGCCAGGGGGTTTGGGGGGGCGAGGGCAGGACCCGCTTACGATTAAACCAAAGAGGGAAGCCCCCCGCCGGGGGGTTTGGGGGGGCAACCCGCCTACGATTTATAAAACAAGCCGGGCAGGAAGAGCGCTGCTCGGGGAGTAGCGCGATGAAAGGCTAAGAATATAGCTATAACAGCAGCAAGAAGCAAGTGCCCCTAGGGTTTATTGCTTTAATATTGCTTGATTTTCTCTGGGGTCACGGTTCCAAGCTCTGAAGTGCAGCCCCAAAAAGCGTAACTCAGAGCATTTGAACTAGGGAAGTGACCCGCATAGAAAATGCTTAATCGTATTAAGTAAACAGTAGTAAGAAGCCTGAGACCGAAGGGACTTATTGCTTTAGTCTTACTGTCTTTCTTATTGTTACTCTGGATTTATTGTTGTTGATCCTCCCCGAAAAATAATTATCGAACAAAAACAGTGGATTTTGAACGACCCGACATTTTTTGATGCAAATCAAATAAATGATATAAGGGTCGACCTTTTTAACGAAACAAAAAGAAGGATCAAGCAAGTTGACCTCAGACATTCTGTCTTTTTTCAACCTCTGCAGGGTACCCCACATGGGCATCTTTAAAACACAGTTTTAAAGCTCTTATTTCGTCGATTATTTGAGCAACAAATAACATCGTTATCCCCGGCTCTGAACACAAACCCAGACAGGGGATTGAACGAGGGCCGCCCTCTCTTCTGCTCACCTCCCCTGGAGGTAAGGGAAGAAGTTGTATTTTATTTGTTTTAAATCTTCTCCCCAAAGCCTCAATCCAGGGTATGGAGCCGCATCGGTCAGTATGGCGTGCCTCCCCGGGGTCACCACTCCCGGGTTAGCGAATAAGCAACAGGCAGCTCGCAGCTGCCCCGTCCCGATGGGACTCTTGATGCTTTGTTCAATCAATGCCGTCTTGTCTATCTTGACTTGCAGCTCCTAAGACACCATACGGCGTTTTCTTGGAGCTACCTAGTAGATAGGTTCATTGATCACATAAGACATTCTGAAAGTTGTTATTTATGTTATTTATGAGATGCTATAGTTCTTTGTCGTGGCAACAGGAGGCTTAAGGGTTCCCCCCGACAGGGGGTCCGGGTAAGTAACACGATAGTGTGTTGGTTCAGCAAAGCAGGGAAGGGGAATTTTAGGAGATAGCAGGCTATTTTAGTAATCTGAAAGCTTGGTCTTTTGCTCCCGAGGGGGAGCGAAAGAACATAAAAGGAGGAGCGCTGCTCGGGGAGTGGCGCCCGTACGGCTACCACCCGCTTACGATTAAAACTCAAAGAGCTAAGCCCCCCGCCGGGGGGTTTGGGGGGGCGAGGGCAGGAAGAGCGCTGCTCGGCGAGGAGCGCGATGGAAGGCTAAGAATATAGCTATAACAGCAGCAAGAAGCAAGTGACCCTACGGTTTATTGCTTTAATATTGCTTGATTTTCTCTGGGGTCACGGTTCCAAGCTCTGAAGTGCAGCCCCAAAAAGCGTAACTCAGAGCATTTGAACTAGGGAAGTGACCCGCATAGAAAATGCTTAATCGTATTAAGTAAACAGTAGTAAGAAGCCTGAGACCGAAGGGACTTATTGCTTTAGTCTTACTGTCTTTCTTATTGTTACTCTGGATTTATTGTTGTTGATCCTCCCCGAAAAATAATTATCGAACAAAAACAGTGGATTTTGAACGACCCGACATTTTTTGATGCAAATCAAATAAATGATATAAGGGTCGACCTTTTTAACGAAACAAAAAGAAGGATCAAGCAAGTTGACCTCAGACATTCTGTCTTTTTTCAACCTCTGCAGGGTACCCCACATGGGCATCTTTAAAACACAGTTTTAAAGCTCTTATTTCGTCGATTATTTGAGCAACAAATAACATCGTTATCCCCGGCTCTGAACACAAACCCAGACAGGGGATTGAACGAGGGCCGCCCTCTCTTCTGCTCACCTCCCCTGGAGGTAAGGGAAGAAGTTGTATTTTATTTGTTTTAAATCTTCTCCCCAAAGCCTCAATCCAGGGTATGGAGCCGCATCGGTCAGTATGGCGTGCCTCCCCGGGGTCACCACTCCCGGGTTAGCGAATAAGCAACAGGCAGCTCGCAGCTGCCCCGTCCCGATGGGACTCTTGATGCTTTGTTCAATCAATGCCGTCTTGTCTATCTTGACTTGCAGCTCCTAAGACACCATACGGCGTTTTCTTGGAGCTACCTAGTAGATAGGTTCATTGATCACATAAGACATTCTGAAAGTTGTTATTTATGTTATTTATGAGATGCTATAGTTCTTTGTCGTGGCAACAGGAGGCTTAAGGGTTCCCCCCGACAGGGGGTCCGGGTAAGTAACACGATAGTGTGTTGGTTCAGCAAAGCAGGGAAGGGGAATTTTAGGAGATAGCAGGCTATTTTAGTAATCTGAAAGCTTGGTCTTTTGCTCCCGAGGGGGAGCGAAAGAACATAAAAGGAGGAGCGCTGCTCGGGGAGTGGCGCCCGTACGGCTACCACCCGCTTACGATTAAAACTCAAAGAGCTAAGCCCCCCGCCGGGGGGTTTGGGGGGGCGAGGGCAGGAAGAGCGCTGCTCGGCGAGGAGCGCGATGGAAGGCTAAGAATATAGCTATAACAGCAGCAAGAAGCAAGTGACCCTACGGTTTATTGCTTTAATATTGCTTGATTTTCTCTGGGGTCACGGTTCCAAGCTCTGAAGTGCAGCCCCAAAAAGCGTAACTCAGAGCATTTGAACTAGGGAAGTGACCCGCATAGAAAATGCTTAATCGTATTAAGTAAACAGTAGTAAGAAGCCTGAGACCGAAGGGACTTATTGCTTTAGTCTTACTGTCTTTCTTATTGTTACTCTGGATTTATTGTTGTTGATCCTCCCCGAAAAATAATTATCGAACAAAAACAGTGGATTTTGAACGACCCGACATTTTTTGATGCAAATCAAATAAATGATATAAGGGTCGACCTTTTTAACGAAACAAAAAGAAGGATCAAGCAAGTTGACCTCAGACATTCTGTCTTTTTTCAACCTCTGCAGGGTACCCCACATGGGCATCTTTAAAACACAGTTTTAAAGCTCTTATTTCGTCGATTATTTGAGCAACAAATAACATCGTTATCCCCGGCTCTGAACACAAACCCAGACAGGGGATTGAACGAGGGCCGCCCTCTCTTCTGCTCACCTCCCCTGGAGGTAAGGGAAGAAGTTGTATTTTATTTGTTTTAAATCTTCTCCCCAAAGCCTCAATCCAGGGTATGGAGCCGCATCGGTCAGTATGGCGTGCCTCCCCGGGGTCACCACTCCCGGGTTAGCGAATAAGCAACAGGCAGCTCGCAGCTGCCCCGTCCCGATGGGACTCTTGATGCTTTGTTCAATCAATGCCGTCTTGTCTATCTTGACTTGCAGCTCCTAAGACACCATACGGCGTTTTCTTGGAGCTACCTAGTAGATAGGTTCATTGATCACATAAGACATTCTGAAAGTTGTTATTTATGTTATTTATGAGATGCTATAGTTCTTTGTCGTGGCAACAGGAGGCTTAAGGGTTCCCCCCGACAGGGGGTCCGGGTAAGTAACACGATAGTGTGTTGGTTCAGCAAAGCAGGGAAGGGGAATTTTAGGAGATAGCAGGCTATTTTAGTAATCTGAAAGCTTGGTCTTTTGCTCCCGAGGGGGAGCGAAAGAACATAAAAGGAGGAGCGCTGCTCGGGGAGTGGCGCCCGTACGGCTACCACCCGCTTACGATTAAAACTCAAAGAGCTAAGCCCCCCGCCGGGGGGTTTGGGGGGGCGAGGGCAGGAAGAGCGCTGCTCGGCGAGGAGCGCGATGGAAGGCTAAGAATATAGCTATAACAGCAGCAAGAAGCAAGTGACCCTACGGTTTATTGCTTTAATATTGCTTGATTTTCTCTGGGGTCACGGTTCCAAGCTCTGAAGTGCAGCCCCAAAAAGCGTAACTCAGAGCATTTGAACTAGGGAAGTGACCCGCATAGAAAATGCTTAATCGTATTAAGTAAACAGTAGTAAGAAGCCTGAGACCGAAGGGACTTATTGCTTTAGTCTTACTGTCTTTCTTATTGTTACTCTGGATTTATTGTTGTTGATCCTCCCCGAAAAATAATTATCGAACAAAAACAGTGGATTTTGAACGACCCGACATTTTTTGATGCAAATCAAATAAATGATATAAGGGTCGACCTTTTTAACGAAACAAAAAGAAGGATCAAGCAAGTTGACCTCAGACATTCTGTCTTTTTTCAACCTCTGCAGGGTACCCCACATGGGCATCTTTAAAACACAGTTTTAAAGCTCTTATTTCGTCGATTATTTGAGCAACAAATAACATCGTTATCCCCGGCTCTGAACACAAACCCAGACAGGGGATTGAACGAGGGCCGCCCTCTCTTCTGCTCACCTCCCCTGGAGGTAAGGGAAGAAGTTGTATTTTATTTGTTTTAAATCTTCTCCCCAAAGCCTCAATCCAGGGTATGGAGCCGCATCGGTCAGTATGGCGTGCCTCCCCGGGGTCACCACTCCCGGGTTAGCGAATAAGCAACAGGCAGCTCGCAGCTGCCCCGTCCCGATGGGACTCTTGATGCTTTGTTCAATCAATGCCGTCTTGTCTATCTTGACTTGCAGCTCCTAAGACACCATACGGCGTTTTCTTGGAGCTACCTAGTAGATAGGTTCATTGATCACATAAGACATTCTGAAAGTTGTTATTTATGTTATTTATGAGATGCTATAGTTCTTTGTCGTGGCAACAGGAGGCTTAAGGGTTCCCCCCGACAGGGGGTCCGGGTAAGTAACACGATAGTGTGTTGGTTCAGCAAAGCAGGGAAGGGGAATTTTAGGAGATAGCAGGCTATTTTAGTAATCTGAAAGCTTGGTCTTTTGCTCCCGAGGGGGAGCGAAAGAACATAAAAGGAGGAGCGCTGCTCGGGGAGTGGCGCCCGTACGGCTACCACCCGCTTACGATTAAAACTCAAAGAGCTAAGCCCCCCGCCGGGGGGTTTGGGGGGGCGAGGGCAGGAAGAGCGCTGCTCGGCGAGGAGCGCGATGGAAGGCTAAGAATATAGCTATAACAGCAGCAAGAAGCAAGTGACCCTACGGTTTATTGCTTTAATATTGCTTGATTTTCTCTGGGGTCACGGTTCCAAGCTCTGAAGTGCAGCCCCAAAAAGCGTAACTCAGAGCATTTGAACTAGGGAAGTGACCCGCATAGAAAATGCTTAATCGTATTAAGTAAACAGTAGTAAGAAGCCTGAGACCGAAGGGACTTATTGCTTTAGTCTTACTGTCTTTCTTATTGTTACTCTGGATTTATTGTTGTTGATCCTCCCCGAAAAATAATTATCGAACAAAAACAGTGGATTTTGAACGACCCGACATTTTTTGATGCAAATCAAATAAATGATATAAGGGTCGACCTTTTTAACGAAACAAAAAGAAGGATCAAGCAAGTTGACCTCAGACATTCTGTCTTTTTTCAACCTCTGCAGGGTACCCCACATGGGCATCTTTAAAACACAGTTTTAAAGCTCTTATTTCGTCGATTATTTGAGCAACAAATAACATCGTTATCCCCGGCTCTGAACACAAACCCAGACAGGGGATTGAACGAGGGCCGCCCTCTCTTCTGCTCACCTCCCCTGGAGGTAAGGGAAGAAGTTGTATTTTATTTGTTTTAAATCTTCTCCCCAAAGCCTCAATCCAGGGTATGGAGCCGCATCGGTCAGTATGGCGTGCCTCCCCGGGGTCACCACTCCCGGGTTAGCGAATAAGCAACAGGCAGCTCGCAGCTGCCCCGTCCCGATGGGACTCTTGATGCTTTGTTCAATCAATGCCGTCTTGTCTATCTTGACTTGCAGCTCCTAAGACACCATACGGCGTTTTCTTGGAGCTACCTAGTAGATAGGTTCATTGATCACATAAGACATTCTGAAAGTTGTTATTTATGTTATTTATGAGATGCTATAGTTCTTTGTCGTGGCAACAGGAGGCTTAAGGGTTCCCCCCGACAGGGGGTCCGGGTAAGTAACACGATAGTGTGTTGGTTCAGCAAAGCAGGGAAGGGGAATTTTAGGAGATAGCAGGCTATTTTAGTAATCTGAAAGCTTGGTCTTTTGCTCCCGAGGGGGAGCGAAAGAACATAAAAGGAGGAGCGCTGCTCGGGGAGTGGCGCCCGTACGGCTACCACCCGCTTACGATTAAAACTCAAAGAGCTAAGCCCCCCGCCGGGGGGTTTGGGGGGGCGAGGGCAGGAAGAGCGCTGCTCGGCGAGGAGCGCGATGGAAGGCTAAGAATATAGCTATAACAGCAGCAAGAAGCAAGTGACCCTACGGTTTATTGCTTTAATATTGCTTGATTTTCTCTGGGGTCACGGTTCCAAGCTCTGAAGTGCAGCCCCAAAAAGCGTAACTCAGAGCATTTGAACTAGGGAAGTGACCCGCATAGAAAATGCTTAATCGTATTAAGTAAACAGTAGTAAGAAGCCTGAGACCGAAGGGACTTATTGCTTTAGTCTTACTGTCTTTCTTATTGTTACTCTGGATTTATTGTTGTTGATCCTCCCCGAAAAATAATTATCGAACAAAAACAGTGGATTTTGAACGACCCGACATTTTTTGATGCAAATCAAATAAATGATATAAGGGTCGACCTTTTTAACGAAACAAAAAGAAGGATCAAGCAAGTTGACCTCAGACATTCTGTCTTTTTTCAACCTCTGCAGGGTACCCCACATGGGCATCTTTAAAACACAGTTTTAAAGCTCTTATTTCGTCGATTATTTGAGCAACAAATAACATCGTTATCCCCGGCTCTGAACACAAACCCAGACAGGGGATTGAACGAGGGCCGCCCTCTCTTCTGCTCACCTCCCCTGGAGGTAAGGGAAGAAGTTGTATTTTATTTGTTTTAAATCTTCTCCCCAAAGCCTCAATCCAGGGTATGGAGCCGCATCGGTCAGTATGGCGTGCCTCCCCGGGGTCACCACTCCCGGGTTAGCGAATAAGCAACAGGCAGCTCGCAGCTGCCCCGTCCCGATGGGACTCTTGATGCTTTGTTCAATCAATGCCGTCTTGTCTATCTTGACTTGCAGCTCCTAAGACACCATACGGCGTTTTCTTGGAGCTACCTAGTAGATAGGTTCATTGATCACATAAGACATTCTGAAAGTTGTTATTTATGTTATTTATGAGATGCTATAGTTCTTTGTCGTGGCAACAGGAGGCTTAAGGGTTCCCCCCGACAGGGGGTCCGGGTAAGTAACACGATAGTGTGTTGGTTCAGCAAAGCAGGGAAGGGGAATTTTAGGAGATAGCAGGCTATTTTAGTAATCTGAAAGCTTGGTCTTTTGCTCCCGAGGGGGAGCGAAAGAACATAAAAGGAGGAGCGCTGCTCGGGGAGTGGCGCCCGTACGGCTACCACCCGCTTACGATTAAAACTCAAAGAGCTAAGCCCCCCGCCGGGGGGTTTGGGGGGGCGAGGGCAGGAAGAGCGCTGCTCGGCGAGGAGCGCGATGGAAGGCTAAGAATATAGCTATAACAGCAGCAAGAAGCAAGTGACCCTACGGTTTATTGCTTTAATATTGCTTGATTTTCTCTGGGGTCACGGTTCCAAGCTCTGAAGTGCAGCCCCAAAAAGCGTAACTCAGAGCATTTGAACTAGGGAAGTGACCCGCATAGAAAATGCTTAATCGTATTAAGTAAACAGTAGTAAGAAGCCTGAGACCGAAGGGACTTATTGCTTTAGTCTTACTGTCTTTCTTATTGTTACTCTGGATTTATTGTTGTTGATCCTCCCCGAAAAATAATTATCGAACAAAAACAGTGGATTTTGAACGACCCGACATTTTTTGATGCAAATCAAATAAATGATATAAGGGTCGACCTTTTTAACGAAACAAAAAGAAGGATCAAGCAAGTTGACCTCAGACATTCTGTCTTTTTTCAACCTCTGCAGGGTACCCCACATGGGCATCTTTAAAACACAGTTTTAAAGCTCTTATTTCGTCGATTATTTGAGCAACAAATAACATCGTTATCCCCGGCTCTGAACACAAACCCAGACAGGGGATTGAATTTTTCTAGCAAAAAATCTCATTTTTTGCAACTAAATGTAGAATTTGTTTATTTCTTCTAAAATGTTGTTTATTTTTTTCGATCGTTAAGAATAACATGTTTTTAAACTCTTAAGGATACCACTGACACACAACATAACCAATCCGAATCAGGAAAACTCGATTATTCAATTTGTTATTCGGTATTCGGTTTATGTTTTGAGCTAGGTAGGTGTCTTGGATCTTTGGGTATGACGTTTAGGGTCTTTAGGTGTCTTTTAGGTACTATAGGTCTCATGTGTTCTTTTTTGTCTTTGCTATTAGGTTTAGAACCCTTTGCTTTTTTGCCCCTTGCCTTTTTCGGTTATGCTTTTTTTCTTGTGCTTATATGCGTTTTTGCTTTCTTGTTATTTTATGCTATTACTTTTCATGCTTGTATGCGTTTCTGCTTTCTTGTTCTTAGATGCTATGGTTTTTTATGCCTGATTGCGTTTCTACTTTCATCTTATTATATGGTATGTTTGTTTGCGTTTCTCCTCTGCTCGTTCCTTTTATTTGATGCTATGATTTCCATGCGTTATATGTTTACTTGCTTCTATGTTTTCTGTTCCATGTGCTCTCTGTTTGCCTGCTAGCCTTTATATGTTTCCATTGTGGTTCTATTCGTGCATCTCCTTTTTTTCTCTCTTCCTCACATTCTTGAGCACTTTCACCCTCACTTTTTCACTTGCTGGATGTAAGCAGGCTCCCTACTCTCGGGTTTACCTTAAAGTAAGGGTATCATCTCTCTACACTCTACCTCCCATATACCTCGTTTATACGAGATTGGGCATTGTTGTTGTTGTTCTTTCATAGTTTTCTCTCACATAATCCATACAAGTCCTAGTGATATCAAAGGATTACTAGCATAATAAAGTACACAAGTAAGTTCATATGGTGTTGAATTTGTAGTAGTATTGGTACAACATAGATCTTTAATGTGGTTTAGAAGCCAAGCCCGACTCTCCAAACTATGAGATTAGAAGTTTACGACCTGGTCACACTATTAATATGTTACTGCGAAACTTTCTATGACAAAATTTATGAAGCCCTAGACGAATTACTTTCTCTGTATCCCAACGATTAAGCACATCTTTATTTGATTATTTTTCCTGAATGTGTCATTGCACACCTGGGACTCTTGATTTTGGCACTTATGCAAAATCGTGTGATCTGATTGGTCAATAAAAAGTCAAAATTAAATCGATTTGGTCAAAATTAAAAATTTGTGGTGGAAAAATATAACGAGAAAAAAAACACATAAAAATATATGTCAAATTTGTGAAGAAAAAAACTTGAAAAAAGTGGAGGTAATTAATAAAAATTTAGTATTTTTAATTTTAAATAAATTATATGGAGTTAAGTGTAAATTTATAAATTTACATGTTTTATTATAACTTTAAAAAATAAACAAATAACCCCTTAAACTTTATACCCGTAGACTTTATATTTTAAAATATTACAAACGTAAACAATTTTTTACTTCCAAACAAAGATTTAACAGTATCTAATCACATCCCAAATCTACCCGAAGACTTTTTGATGGATTTTTCATTGTCGGTCTGAAATTATGTTGTACAACCAAATAGAAAAACACCGAAGCACATAAAATATCATAAATTAATAAAAAGGGTTTTCTAGCTATTCATTGATGTGTTTGGAAGAATTGCATTTTTTTTCTTTTTGTTTAATACGTACTAAAATTCTAACATTTAAATTTCTCAAAAAGTCTTTATTCCATTGACATGTATGTATGCCTATAAATCATATATAACAATCTAGGCTACTTTTATATCTTAAAAAAGTGTTGGTGACGGAAAAATGGGTAAAACTCTTTTTATATTTGTATATGTATTAAAGATATACAATAGGTAAATCTTTGTTTGACCAAAACATATTGTATGTACGAAACATAATACTTATTTGAGTTTTTTAGCTTTCTATATTCTATAAATATTGACGATTTTGATAACTCAACTTGATGCTTTTAAATTCGATTGCGAAGCTAAATTTTTACATGTTTTAACACAAAGTGTGACCATTAATCTTAAGTATAGCTGACTCAATAATGCAACTAGAATCATAAAACATATACAATATCAACTGCATACCCAACGGTAAGATAACCAGCCTTCCAAAGTGGAGGTCAATGGTTCGAATATAACGAGGAGAAAACTAATCCCCTTGTGGCCTCGAAGGTTCACATGAGCCGACTTCGGGCTACCTAAAAGAGTAGTTTTGTAGAGATTAGTCGGCTCACAATGTCGAGTTAGTTAACAGGTAAATCAAAAGAAAAAAAAATTAGTAATTATCCTCAAGCTCATATATAATATATATAAGATATGAATCTATTCTCTTCATATGATTTCGATAATACTCTATAACATAACTTATAAAACAAAATAAAAATAAAAATCATACATGTATTTAAAAAAACATAATGTCTAAACCCCGTACGTGCACGAGCATTAAAACTAGTATGTATATTTGTAATCTCAACAGAATGCTATGCTTTAAAATTTTGCGTATGAGGCCTTTCGACTTGCTATGAGACGGAATACAATACATAATTTTATTAGATGGCTAAGTTATGTTAATTTGACCGTTGACTGTTGACTATTGACTATTGACCGTTGACTGTTGACTTATTCGGCCCAAACCTAATTGTGGGTTTGGGTCCATTATGTTTTAGGGTTTGAATTGCTTACTTATTAAGCTATGTATTTAGTATAAATACATACCCAATCTTCATTATGTAATCACAAAAACACAATCAATAATATATTATCTTTGCTATTTCAATTTTCAAGTCTTTCGCTGTCATAGCATTCCAGTCAATCGTTATGGTCATAGACGGCAAAGGCAGCAATCTCGTCACTGAGGACAGATATGCGAATAAAATACAACAATCAGAAAACAAATCAGATGATCAGATGAAGTTGATGTGGTAACACTTGTGACAAATTTGATGCACCAGTTTGATAAAGAAATTGAAATGCCTTCAAAGACTTCCATTTGTTATAAGATATTCAAAACTGGTTGCCTGGTTGGTATCAAACTATCAACATTTTACCAACAGGTACCGATAAAAGACATACATAAGAGCGATAAAAGACATACATAAGAGCAATTGTTGTAAACAAAATTATAGATCCAGTTTGTCGAATTAGTGAACATATAGTCGTTGTACAAGTGCTAGATCTTATTCGGAAAACCCAATAACCATAATACTGCCCGTTATGGGAAGAACACTCATGCGTCAAGCCACCCCCCCCCAAACACCAAATATATCCCATACACGCACCCTCTTGATGCGCGGTTGAGCGATTTTGGCGATGGTTCGGTCATGAACTTTACCAAACCAGATTTTAGTTCTTTTGTGTGTGTGTCTGGCGTGTGAGCGGTGTAGTTGTGTTGTTAGTTTGTTGGTCACTACCATGACTGTTTGAAGGTTGGTTTGACAGCAGTGAATGGTGATATAGAACTGATGTCGCAATGATGGGTCCAATCACCATTACACTATTCTACGATCTGGAACGTGCTAGATTGTCTTCTGACCACAAGTTACAAGGCCTAGGATATCAACCTTAAACAACTACTGTAGTCTTTTTTGTTATATACTACTAACTGCAGAGCAACACACAAGATTACACTACAATATCTTGCTATAGTACTCGCTTGATCACCATGTATCAGTTCTACATAGAATGTACTCTCTTTTGCAACCGCAATGCATCATATTTTAACCATCAAATTGACCTAGCAATAGATGTTAAAAAACCAAACAGGACCCGGATGAACTTGCTGATATATCACATTTCATTAAAAAGGTACTGATAAGCTTTGATCATGGGATGACATTCATAATGGGATTTGGCCGAATACAATCCGTTACGAAAACTAACAGAAAGAACCATAACTAAAATATCGAGACTGGACCTTGTACTTCCAATTCTAAAACCATAACCTCTGGTCTAGGTTTCAATTCCTACAACCATTTACCTACTCGCCTTATTCACCTCACTAGGCACGCAAAAAAGTCTACAAAAGCAGAAGTCATGTTTTCAGCAGATCAACTACATGGTACCAAGCTGGCTACGAAAAGGCAAAAGTCTAGCCATTGACCTCATCGACACCTATGGAACCATCTCAAAAGCATCCATCACCCAGGTTAACTGGTGAAACAATTCGGTATGTCATTTTCCAAAATATCTAAGAATGTGAAGGTTTCAACCACTTTGTGGCACACCCACTCAGGAAAGAAGAAGAAAGTATAAACATACACCATAACAAGTCCCTCTCTATTACTCACGCTTCTAACAAAACATTTATATGATGCCAAAGCTTATTTTCGGGAGAGCAGAACAAGCATAAATCAAGAATACATTTACACCACAGACAGAGAAAAGGATATACATGGAGTTTGTGTGTGTGGGAAAGAGAGCGATATTGCCCAATAAGAGACTTATGAGCCTCGCCCTCCACATCAAACTAGCATTGTGTTAAATCATTATCTGATCGGATGGTATTGATCTGATACTCGTCGTGGAGGAAGCTTCCGCAGGATAAAAAGTACAAGAGCAGACGGCAGAATCTCCACAATCTACATCACAGAAAACATAATCAGTTTAATAGAAGATGAGTTTATTTTCCTGGTGTCCTGCGCCAGATAGCCTTTGCTTGTGACTGGGTCAATTCCGGTTATTTTTTACACAGGATGGGTCAGATGAGTTAAACAGGTCAAATAGGGTGAAAGTGACCCAATGCCTAATTTTTTAATTCCTACAACTGCCTTCACTTTATTTAAAGTTAAGATACTCGTCATAATAACATTGTGTATCAATTATTTGATAGATAAGTTAAGGACAAGACAATTGCTGGTTATGGGTAACCCGGCCAGAACTACCAGCACTAAAAAAAACCGCTTTGATCCATTAAACGACTCCTCCAGACCATCCCATCTTGTAACTTCTAATAGCCAGGATACATGTCCAACACCTAGTAATCTCACGTTCATGGGTCATTTTCCAACAGGTTTCCTATATACCCTCCCAGTAGTTATATCCCATATTAAGTAGTTAGAAATTGACTATCAAGTGGACCATGATCACGTATGACTGTTCAGTGTTCACTCGCCGTAAATTTAAGGCATTGTTATTTCATGAGTGACCAAGTGTTTATAAACTTACCATGTAGTAGAAAAAGTCAAGGATAGGGTGATTCAAAACATGCATATCAGCATTCTTGTTAAATGCAGCAATCGCGACCTATTGAACAGACCAATCGGATCATCACATGCAGATAAGTAATGGAACTTTAGACAAGATGATGTAGCTCATGCATGTTCCTGAGTTAAACGAACTTACCATCACACATCTTATTAAGAAACAAGTACAGCAAATCCCGGTCACAAATCCCACCTGCAAAAAACCGCACACAAACATACAAGATCCAAGATTAGTCAGGTAGACTCTTAAAACATGCAACAGAACAAAGACGAACCACTTTGAGATAGTTCCCAGTTGTTAATACATATGAAATGTATGCAATTTCAACTATGACTGGATCGAATGTTTCCTGAGGACACATGTCAAACTCTATGCTCCAGGTCAAAGGGTGGATGATGGACAATGACCTCAAACCATGAGCCATGACCCAGACAGCCCAAACGGTTATATTTCAGGTTTGTTTGAAAGCTTAGAAGTTAGAACGTAATTTAATAAATAATATAGAACATAAAGATCCAAAATATCCAATACACGAACACATGTGGTTTTGGTTCGGTACTAACAGGAGTCCACGCCCAATAGATAATAAGAAATTTAACCATAATAACTAACTAGTAAAAATAGAGATAACAAGAGATGTAACCTCGTGGAGCTTCTTTTGACGGCCTCTAGATTCAATTGGGAAGCGCCTAAGCATGACGAACAACCTGTGATAAGAAACAGACTCCATAAGCAATTGAAAATAAAGAAATAACAAACCATCAAGGAGACAAAGATAGTATCTTGTTCTTTCCATGGAAATAAGTGATTACCTGCCGCCATAGACCATGAACCCTACAGCAGCACCAAGTGAGATAACTGCATACACAAAAAAAACAGAGAAGATACCCGATTACGATGTAAAAAGATACTGCTTGCATCCAATGATTATCTCAGTATTCGTTTTACCAACTATGAGTATTCATACATGAAAAGAAGAGCTCAGCAACCTCCACAGCAACAGCAGTTTTGCTAAATCTCATATATATCCAGATGCAAATCTGAAAATGGTTATAAAAGTTCAAATAACAATCATAAAATAGTAAAATACGTAACTGCAGTTCTCAACTGTTACCCAAGGTACAAAAAATTCTGACCATGTCAAAAAACAGAACACTTTCTGTTTTGGTTATCCCTGATAAAATAAATGAGCTTCCTATTTTCTGAAGAAGTGGTTTCCAAATTAACACCTCCTTAATGGTCACTGTTAGAAATATATTACACTCTGGCATTGGCTTTTACCATGCTAATATGTAGGTAATTAGCATAAGGTTACATTCATGACTCGCTACTTATGGTTTATTACCAAAATGACCCTGAGCAGAGTCTATATGGACGGTTCTACCTCTCTTAACCAACTAAGGGGCGGTTATTTTTTACATGTTTCAATGTGCAATAATATCCTTGCATGAATTCTCTTGTTGACATCCAGTACAGATCAAGAACATACAGTTCAAATTAATTAAATCATTGAAGGCAAAGTTTTAGTTGTTAGCATCTGCCCAATCAAATTCTTAATGGCTTCATCAAGTTTCTTTGAAATCAAAACTCCCTACAGACAAGTAATTATTACAAATATCGACTCATGGAACTTACATGATTATAACTAATTTACATAGCGGGTGTGTTTGGATAAGGGCTTGTAGGGGCTTATTGGGGCTTGGGCTTTTAAAATAAGCCGGCTTATAAAATAAGCCCCGTTTGTCACGCGGGCTTATGAAGTCATAAGCCTTTATAAGCCTCAGCCCCATAAAAGGGGCTAAAAACTTTAGCCCGGGGCTTATGAACCAATAATTACTTATATACCCTTAAAAATATCTAACATACATTAAAAATTTATTTAATTATGTCCTTTTAGTAATTTTACAATAATAAGCCCCAGCCCCAGCCCATTTGCCAAACAAGTTTAAAAAAATACAAATTTTAATTTCGGCTTATAATAAAAGCCTCAGCCCCAGCCCCAGCCCCAACACAAGCCCCAGCCCCAGCTCCAGCCCATTATGCCAAACATACCCAGCATATTGTCAACCATAGTTGGATCAGGTGGTTAACACCCTTGCCTCCGGAGACAGAGGTCAAGGGTTCGATCCAAACTCCTTGCAAGGCCGGAGGTCCTTTT
This sequence comes from Tanacetum coccineum, assembly GCA_026074375.1. Lineage (NCBI taxonomy): Eukaryota > Viridiplantae > Streptophyta > Magnoliopsida > Asterales > Asteraceae > Tanacetum > Tanacetum coccineum. The sequence continues at coordinate 29,458 of BQNB010008259.1, forward strand.
CTACCTTTGGTAGAACCGGAAGCAGCCTCTCTACCTTAGGTAGGGGTATGGCTGTCTACGACTCAACCTCCCCCATACACCGTGGAAGACGGTATTGGGTGTTACCTTACCTTACCTTACATAGCATATGGTCATATTGATCGAGTCTCTATGTTTATATTTAACATAATAAACAACACCTATATAACATCGGTTAGACTGATTGTAGTTCCTCGGGTATTATAGAATTTTTATACTTTCAAGTAAAAATCAACAGAAAAAACAAGAACCTGCAAGTTTCTGCTTTACCTGAAAGAAATATACAATTCCATTTATAACGAAGTACGCAGGTCTGAGTTTTTCAGTTGGAAGACTTCTCGCCTGAAATTAAGAAAATAGATTTGCATGACATAGAGAACAAACCTGTGTCATTGATCGAATACTTTAAAATCCAAGAAACCAAATACCTGATGGTAAATCTCTGCCCAAAATAGCACAAGTAATGTGTACGTTGAAAAAAACAGAAGACCAGGAAGATCCAGCAGTATCATGTCTAATACCTGTAGGTGTCATGGCAATATTAGCAAGTTAAGTGGCACTTTTTACGACCTAAAAGATAAACTTCAGCTCAAAATCCTAAGGGGACTGCCCAAGTGCGTCCTAATAGAGGTGGCAATTTCAACCCATTTATTTGGCAAAGGGTCAGCTTGGTTCGAAATTATCCCGAGCGGATCGAATAGGTATCTGCCTCTTAAATCATTTTAATTCAAGCAAATTCGACATTCCTTTAATGAAATAATATCTAGAATCATACTTAATCCATAGTTTTTTCAATAATATTTGATTAACTGAATGGATATGTTGGCTTATTAGGCCAACCCATTTCACCCGCATTTAGGTATTTCCTGTTTTTATTGGCATATACTTCCCCATAGCTATATGGATGTCAAAATAGCACAATCACAAGTATAGTTGATAGAGAAGGAGAGAAGGAGAGAAGGATACTTTCAGATTTGTGTGGAAAACCTTCCAGTAAAATCCAAACTGAACAGCCCTTACTGTGAAATAATATACATATAACACAAGCATCAGATAGACCGGCAAACCATAAACCATTCAGTAATGAAAAAAATGAGTCGCAACCTTACATCCATTGACCACAAAGTTCATCAAGTGAAAAACCTTTTGTGTTGTCCAGCCATATTCCGGTACCCTCATTTGAATACGAACAAGTTGCACCTGCATATCCAGAGATAAGTATCTACTTTTGACTGATAATTATTGTCACCATTATTTGTATTGTTGCTGCGTGTAATATTTAACCACAATGACGTAAACATGGACAAATATCTAAACAACAGTCTCTTTAAAATTCTGTTCAAGTTGTTAACCATAATCCGTCTGCAGCGATAATCAATTACTAATGCCATTTCAGGTAATAATTATATAAGTCTTACAGGGCATATGTGAAACAAGGCAAAATAGTATAGAATTATAAGCATTGCTTTACTAGTCATACTCACTTGAAGTGTCTATTTTGTAAGGCAGAATACCAACATTGTTCTCCCATACATTCGACGTTTGGCTTAATTTTCCCATTTAGTAGTCGACGTGCTGGGAAATCATCCCCAGCGTGTATACCTTTAAATGAACAGATCACAGGGAAACTTGTACCAAGAGAAGGCCGCTATTAGAGGCAATTTTTGACAGTTCAATTACTGATTACCCAGGAAACACGTTATATGTCGTGACAGAAACACTCTACAGATAGATGTTGCTAGATGGCGGTGCATCCACTAAAAACTTATTTGTTGGGATGGTAGCGCATAAACTGGTGGCAAAGTAACCATAACTTGGAGCTAGAAAACATCGGCTCACCATACACATAGTTGCAAATTATGAACTGCAACTCACTGATCACGGTCTAAATCATTACCTAATGATTACCGGTGCGTTTAATTGTGAAAAAATTTCTTTACCTTTTTATCTTGATTTATTTAGAAAACGTAGGGGGTTTTGTCTCGAGAAAACAACATGTTCAGATACCAAATTTAAGAAAACTGGCAAGTGATACGAGGAAATATAGAAAAACAATGGAAAATGTAAAAAAAAATACAAATACCACTTTCATAAAAGTTTCGTAACAGATTAGAGAAGTCACTTTGCAGAATTCTATAAATTGTTTGCTTGAACAGGTTTTCTATTTTTTTTAGCTTTTCTATAAAAGTTTTAACTCCAGTTTTTCTACAACTAAAGGCACCCTAAACCTCCGTTTCTTCCAGTATCAAAACCAACAACTCTAGCAGGTTCCTAATCCAGCAAAACTCTAAATCATCTTTGCTTTTTTTAAATTAACAGAGATATCATATGCTTCGCACCCATGCTCTGTGTACTATAATAGTAAGCAACCTATACCAATATACTCCCTCCGTCAAAAACTAATTGTCCACTATAAAAACCAAACCGTTTAAGAAGAATGTGAATATTACAACTGTTATTTATGGTAAAACAGTGTGTTTGGCACGAATCATTTTGGAGCGTTTAGCATTTAGGATAAAAACCTTGTTTGGCCGTGCGATGAAAACAAGCATTAAAATTCTAACAATCTGATTTTACAGAACTACACTAACAAACACTTTCATAAAACAAATTGCTAACTGCTTACGACTACAAGCTAGGATGAACAATATTTTTGGGTTGCGAGTACCACATATCAAATAACAAAACACCACCACTTAATCCAAACAGCCTTAAATCTCAACCTGTCCCTCTAGTTCAGACTTGTTTTTTTTCTTTTTGGGTAACTATGGTTTCTGACCTTTCGGCCTACTAATCGACGAGTTTTGAACTCACCGCCACACATACTCAAACCCAGTAAAGCCCTCCCTTATTCAGATTTCAGAAGCAATAATTAAAAACAAACCATCAAACCAAATCACATCATGAAATAAATAAATAAAAATTATCAGAACATTTAGCAAGATCCAAAACAAATAAATAAATAAAAATTAATACCAAAGCAATGAGAGAAACAAGAGCATAAGAAGCACAAAGAGCATAAAAAACACCATCTTGCCATTTCCTTGACTCATCAACACCATTCCACCATCCTTTCACCAAATTTATACTTTCTCCATTCCCTCCTGATGATGATATATAACTCAACCATGTTATACTCTTACTATTAACATATGATGACGTCATTGATGATGACTGTGATTTGATGGGTTGATGGAGAAGATGAAGATGAAGTTTACAGAGCGATGATGAAGGCGGAGGAAATGGACACGTGGCGAAGGAGTGGAGGGTACGCGTGGGTTATTAGATTATTGGTGTCTTTGTTCTTACACGTGTGTGTCAGGTTTTACGTAAATAAATGTTTTAGATCATGACAAAAATTATTATTTTAATATTATGTTTTCCCATTATATCTTTAATATTAAAAGGCAGGATCGTTCTCCATAGGCGTTTTAATGAGGCCATTTTAATAGATGTCCGTCCTGCCCGACCCGGTTTCTTCTCTCTCTCAAAACAAAACACGTACCCTTCTACGTGTCTCTCTGTTCCACCCTTTCACACACACTCTCATTCATATCTCACCTCTCTTCCTCTCTTTCTCTGTATTGGTTTCACACACATTCATCAAAACTACCTACCAAATTTTGCAATCTCGGGTATGATGTTAGACAGTATGTTTACCTAACATCTTCTTGAAGGTTCTTCAAATAAGTAGAACCCTAATTTGGTTTCTAATTTTGGGGCTTTTCTTTCATTTATAAGCAAGATACTGATTGTCGATTCTGGTGCTGTAAATTGTTGTTCTTGAAAGAATCGGATAATACACCAACTAATTAAAGTGTGAAAACAATTGATTATTCTTCCGCATGTATGATCTTTTTTTTTAATTTCATTGATGTTTTTATCTCAAAAAATGGGGTGTTTTTTTAATTCATTTATGTTTTTAATATGAGTTTTGATTGTATTAAAATGGTTTTTTAAGAAATCTACTTACTGTGTGTTGAAACAGTTTTTGTGAGTGTGGAGAATGAGAGATGGAGATGAAGATGAGAAGAACGATGAAGTTAATTACCATAGGCTTCAGGTATATCAAAATGATTCATTTTTTTGTTAATGAGATTTTATTTGTTTCTATGGTTTGTTCATTTGTTGTGTTGTGTTAGTTGTAGATTTTTTGCAATAAAATTTACGTTATCTTAAAAAAATTAGCTCAGATAAATTAAGCAGCTATGGCTTATTTGAGTTTGGGCTTATGTTTCGTAAGCTCACTATTTGTGGCTTATTTTTTTGAAATTTTTTGGCTTATATAAGTTAATTGTGTCATAATAAACTTATATAAGCCGAAAAGATCGAAAATAAGCCATAAAAAGTGGGCTTATGAAACACAGGCCCAAAACTAAATAAGCCTTAATCCCTGTGTAGTTTATTTATTTTTGTTAATGCCGTTTGTGGTAATTTTTTGTGTGCAGCTTTGCAGGAGTGTCATACTCTAGGAGTGTCTCATTCTGTCACGCGCACGGTGTTTTTCAGAGGGATCTTAAGCTCCATAATCTATTGTTAGATAGGAAGACGCTGATGGTTAAGATACGCGGTCTTGGACTTGCTCGAGCTGAGGTATATTCCTACTGTCACAATCACTGATTCAAGAGTTTATACTACTTAAAACAAGTTTGATGATGATGAGGTATCAAAAGTCGAACGATAAATTTTTTTGTCTTTTTGCTTTAGGAAATTTTGTGCTTCATATATTGGGTTGATATAGTTTTCAGCATTTAGATACAACTGCTAATGTATCAATAAGCACTTTAAGATAAGCATTTTGGTACCCGATTATTATTTAATGTAGATAAGGTGTTTGGAATAGGCTATGTTATATATGCATCTGTGATTTGTATTTGTGTTTATAAGTATAAGAGTGGTTTTTTGTTCTTAGTTTATGAAGCTTGGATATGAAAAGTGAAACTTTAGTTGTAGCGAGTATCGGATAAAAGAGGACAAGAAAAATAATCGATCAACTTGAATAAGTTCGATTAGCTTATAATTTTTATTCAGTCTATGGAAATTTATTACTCAAACAAGAATTTTTTTCGAGTTTGTTGTCGCGACAAGCTGTGAGTATCTTTGATTTATCTATTCTTATATGTTATTGTCAAGGTTCTTGATTTTGCGGAAAAGTTGTTACTAAGATATGCTAATGTGGCCTATGGTGGGGTGGATGACATGAAAATTTGGCTTGCTTGAATGAACCTGCGGTACCTCACATTCTTTAGAAACTCTATGCTCTTCATGAGGTGGCGGAAAAAATAACACATTATGGGGTCTACCAAAGACAATGGTGATCAATGAATATTCTCACGCATCTTCATGTTTTCGAATATTATCACCATATGGTACTACGAATTTTATTTTGATGAATCAAAAGAGTAAGCTATCATGTTTTCGGTCAAGGACTCTTAAACTATTGTTGTCCAGTATGGTGATAATTAAAAATTTACTTTAGCCTTATGTTTGGCTTAGCGCACAAAACATACCCAAACACTCCTTTAAAGTAGAATAAAAGGAAATTTTGTTTAACGAGTTTGGAGGGTTAATATGGTAAATGAAAATAGTTATATTTTTTTTTTAATGGAAATACAGACCAAAATGTTCATCTGAGATAAAAAAAACCAGTGTATATTTTTGTTATCATTGTGTGATTATATTTGACAAACTTTCTACTTTTATACAAACTATGGACAAAAAACCCTTTTTGGGTCAAACCTAACCCCCGATTAAGACCATTTCGACCCGTATTGAAAATCTATTGAATCACGCTACCTATATCATTTACGAACGGTTGTACGAGGTTATGTTTGTTACAAAAGTGTCGTTATACATTTTCATATCTGATGGCTTTGTTTTTAAAGACGTCATGTTAATAATGACAGGTTTATGTCTTTGTGTCTTGCTAAACTGTGCTTCATTTTTTCAGATTTTTTATTCGAGTTTCATGTTAAGGATAAGATGACAAGATTAATAATCAAATGGGAAGAGAGGAACAAAACTGAGTAGTGAAAGTATCACCCGAGAGCTTTTATCTCAAACCCATGTAAGCCGATATCTGACTATCTTTTTCTGTTTGATAATCTGTCAGTCAAAATGTGAAAAATCAACTCATTTACCGCTATTATAACAACATAAAACCTGTCATTTTTTAACAGAATTCTGTTGCTATTTTTTACCTTTGAAATAAGAAAAATTAACATAAAAAGTTTTAAATTGGACGCTCAAAGAGAATGAAAGGCATTGGGACTTTGGTATGGATAATGGATGTGCATTGTAGTGTGCGCAGTCCGCTTCGGCTCTATAACTGTTGTTGTTGATGACCATAGATCCAAAACTATCCGACTTTAGGAAACATAAAGATGCCAACTCCAATCGGTTTATCATATAAGTTTTAGTTTATTTGTAGGGTGGAATAATCTTTGTGTCTCTCATTAATCAATATTCGGTCCCTAAATACATCATAATGGAATAATCTAGACTTGGGCTTGAGCCCGATACAAATATATCCATAATACAATATAATATGGGCTAACACTCCCCCGCAGTTAGAGCGGGAGGACATCGGACGCTCAAACTGGAGCGAAATTCTTCAAATAAAGCGGATGGTAATCCGTTGGTGAAAATATCCGCAAACTGATAACGAGAAGGAACATGAAGAACCCGAACTTGACCAGCAACAACCAAATCACGAACAAAATGAATATCAATCTCAATATGTTTAGTACGCTGATGCTGAACCGGATTGTAGGACAAATAAATTACACTAACATTATCACAGTAAACAAGCTTAGCGGAAGATAAAGGATTGTGCAACTCACGCAGTAAATTGCGTAACCAGCAAGTCTCAGCAACAGCATTGGTAACACCACGATAGTCCGCCTCAGCACTAGATTGAGAAAGCGTTGGCTGACGCTTGAAGGACCACGAGAGTAGGTTGTTGCCAAGAAAAACACAGTAACCTAAAGTTGAGCGACATGTAGTAGGACAACCAGCCCAATCCGCATCCGAATATGCAACCAAATCTGTAGGAGAGGAAGAAAATAACTACAACCCAAAATCCAAAGTACCACGAACATACCGCATAATCCGCTTAAGAGCCAAAAAGTGAGGCTCCCGAGGATCATGCATATAGAGACACACCTGCTGAACTGCATAAGAAATATCTGGTCGAGTAAAAGTGAGATACTGTAGAGAACTTGCAAGACTCCGGTAAAGAGTCGGGTCAGAAACCGGATCACCATCACTTCCCAGTTTAGACTCAGTGTCAATAGGGGTCCGACTGGGATTGCAATTATCCATATGTGCCCTCTCAAGAAGCTCAATAGCATATTTCTTCTTATATAAAAACAATCCCGAAGAATCACGTGTAACTGATATACCCATAAAGTAATTGAGCGGACCCAGATCTGTCATAGCAAACTTCTGATGTAATGATCTAATAATCTACTGCAACAAACTCTCAGAAGAGGCCGTGAGAACAATATCATCAACATACAATAACAAGTAAGCAGTATCGGTCCCCTGTCTGTAGATAAATAAAGAGGAGTCACAACAACTATAAGAAAAACCAACTCGAGTAATATAAGATGCAAACCGCTGAAACCAAGCTCGGGGGACCTATTTAAGCCCATAGAGAGACCTCTGTAACAAACATACATAATCAGGATGAACATAATCCTGAAATCCAAGAGGCTGATTCATATAAACTGTCTCAGAAAGATCACCATGTAAAAAAGCATTTTTAACATCGAGTTGATGAATCGGCCAATGTCGAGAAACAGCTAAACTAAGAACAGTCTGAATAGTACTCGGTTTAACAATCGGACTAAAAGTCTTATCAACATCAACCCCTTCTAACTTCGTATTACCGTTCGCCACAAGACGAGCCTTATAGCGACTAAGCGTGCCATCTGCCAGATACTTGTGAAGAAAAAGCCACATACAACGCACAATATTGGTATCCGATGGTCTAGGTACTAAAGTCCAAGTTTTGTTTTTAATAAGCGCATAATATTTATCAAGCATAGCATTTTGCCAGTTTGGATCACTAAACGCATCACGATAAGATTTTGGTAAAGGTGAAACTGAAGACACGTGTAAATTAAGATGCTCAGTGGGACGATTAGTCCCGAGACAGAAACGAGTAACCATAGGGTAAACCGAAATAGGGTTCGGGTATTCAGGTGGATCGAGAATTATAATAGGTGATTAAGCTACAGGTTCGTTTTGGGTCGCGGCTAATTGAGTTGGGGTAGGTGTTTGTTGTTGGACCGCGGACGTGGATGGGGGCGGTGAGTAGGCTTGATTGTCGGTGATTTGAATTTGGGCTGGAGATAGTTATTGGGGCGTGGTAGGTAATTGGGCCGCATTAGGATGGTGTTGGAGCGGGGTGTTATGAATTAGAGTGATGGGTTCAGGTGGGAGTTGCACAGCAGGATTGGTGGGAATTGCTGATGGGATAATATCTGGTATGTCCTCTAAAAAGGTATAGGTAGGTGGTAAAGCGGGTTGAGTCAATCCATAAGGAAAAACGGTCTCATCAAATGTAACATGACGAGAAATGATGATCTTATTTGTTTTTAAATCAAGACAACGATGCCCACGATGATTGGAAGCTTGTCCTAGATAGATTGAAAGTGTGGCGCGTGGTTCAAGCTTGTGGTTGGTGTAAAGGTGAGGGTAACATAAACACCCAAAGGTATGTATAAGGCTATAGTCAGGGTTTGTTCCAAACAAGCGGGTATAAGGTATTTCGTTGTTAATGGCAGTGGAGGGTAAAAAGTTTAATAGGTGAGTGGCCACATTGAGGGCTTCTACCCAAAAAGTAGGTGGAAGGTTGGCTTAAAAAAGTAAGGTTCAAATGAGGTTATTGATAGTACGAACCATGCGTTCAAACTTACCATTTTGTTGGGATGTTTTTGGACATGAAAAACGAAACTGAATTCCATTATCAGCAAAACGTTTATAAAGGTTACGGTTGTTGAATTCACCACCATGATCACACTAAAATGAACGAATTTCACACTTGAAATGAGTACGAACATATGTATGAAACAATACAAACTTAGACAAACATCAAATTTATTAAGCAAAGGATAAACCCAAACAAACTGCGAATAGTGATCTTAAAACAAAACATAGTATTTAAACCCTAAAAGACTCAGTATGGGTGAAGTCCACACATCCGAGTAAATAAGGTCAAAATAAGAAGTAACGACATTATTAGAATTGAAAAACGGAAGCCTCATGTGTTTGCCAAGCTGACAAGCATGACAAAGCACGGGAGGTTTCTCCTTATTACACGAAATAAAATTATTAGAAACAAGATGACGTAGCACTTCACGTCCTGGATGGCCAAGACGTTGGTGCCACATATGCTGACTAACAAGGAAAACATAAGGAATCATATATGGAGCCGTGACTGGGTAAAGATCCCTCGTGCTATCGTATCAGAGAAGCACCCGACGAGATGGAAAATGAAGCTTCTAGATGGAAAAATGAATGAAGTTTGTTATAAACTTTTGAAGATGATTGAGAAGCAAGTTGGGATTAGAAAGTGATGAATTTATCAGTAGCAGTAGGCATGTTTTTGGAAACTGTGGACCATTATGGAAGTGAGAAGGGTTTGGGTGTTGGCTAACCACCACCCAACAAATGGTTATCAGTTCACTATGCTTAATAGGCATAAGGACTGGCTAGTCCAAAGCAAACGGCTTTGGTAAAGACTTCTCAAATCTATTTATGGTTGACAGTTTACCAAAAACTGTGTGGTAATCAATGCACCATAGTATTGCACTAAAGCATTGGCTACTCCAGAACAAACGGCTACTGGTAAAGAGAATTCAAATCTATTGATAGCTGATAGTTTGCTAAAAACTATAAGGTTATCAATGCACCTTGTTACTACAATGAAGCATTGACTAGTCCATAGCAAACAGCTCATGGTAAAGACATATTAAATCCATTGATGGCTGGTAGTTTGCCAAAAATTACAAAGCCAACTTAGTTGGATGTTGCTGTGTAGCTGTGAAGAGAAGACAAAGACTAAAAGACAAAGTAATGAATTGGTTTTTTAAAAGAAACATCAAAAACATATATCACTCAAGAGAAGCTAAGGATTGAGACATGCTTGGGATATAAATTCTCAAAAGCCCCTCAAAATAAAGACAACTTAAGAAACTTGAAGTTAACAAAGGTAAAGTTCAAGTTTTAGGGGAGGTTGTTGGAATTTTGTTATAACAGCTTAATTTTTTAGTTTTGTCGTTAATTCGGTGCTAGTAGATAATTAGTACTGAGTAGAAGGTTTATCCATTAGTTAGTACTGTGCGTAGGTATTAAGAGTTAAAGCTTTTTTATGTAATAGTTATCTGCTTACGCAAAAAAAAATTAGTTTTAGAAGTTAAAGATATGCATGAGATATCTTAGGAAAAGATATGCATTATCTTTATACGCGTTTTGTAAAGCCCATTAGGGTTTCCTTAGTCTATAAAAGGATCCCTAGGCATAGTCAGTAGAGATAGTTCTACTGAAGATCATAAAGATCATATAGTAATCATAGTTTGTAATCTGTAACCTAGGCAGATTCAAAGTTCAATATAAAAGTGTTTTGATTATGTTCTTCTTTACATTGTTGATTAAATTCCGCGTAATCAATAGTGGTTAATCATTGTTTCATCATTATTACTTTAGATTTATCTAAGGCAACAAACCCTTTACAAGCTAAAGGTTAAGATCCATTAAGCAAAGGGATCCTACATTAATTAAGTCTCGGATGAGCGCATTTCTCTCTTTAGGATAGTTATGATATAAATTGTAACACCAAAGTCAACTAAGTCCCGAATGTCACAATTATTCCCTCTAAGTAGTCGAAATGATAGCACCTAAGTCAACTAAGTCCCAAATGTACTCATTTCTTTCTGCAGAATACTGACTGACTTAAGGAATCATCATACCTATGTGTACCTCTTTTATCAAATATTTCTACTTCTTTTAAGAATAAGCTTAGTGATTAACCGTTTAAGGAAGCCTTTATTGAATCAGTAACCAATCTTCTCACGCTTAGAATAAATCTTCTTACAACACTTCCCCCTAGTATCTTAAATGATGCATACTTGAAATCACAAGATATCTCTACCCCTATGTTAGTGAAATAGTGCACCCGGAAAAGTAAAAGTTAAACACTGATTTTCTCTGGCGGTTATGACATTTGTTTCCGGAAGACCTAAAAATGAGAATAGGGTATGAATTCTATCATGTGTACTCATTATCTTTCTTGTATATCTATTCCTTCCCCCTTGCTGGTTTTGATACCTCGGAATCAGCAAAACCTAGTACGCACATATACTCGAGATCGTGTTCGAAGAATTGATAAGCTTAAATCTATTCTGTGAGAATCAACTAAGTCTTAAATTGCAAATAAGTCCATAAAGTTTTAAACACATGACATCTAAAGCTTGTGTAGTTAAAATCCATTAACTCCCCTTAAATTATGATCCGTCATTATTAAAAACTTTATCCGTTAATTTCGTGACTTATTTTGAAAGACCGTTTTAAAAGATTATTTGATGACGATTTCTCCCCCTCAAATAATGACCCGTTTTCTATTTAAAGAGCTGTTGTCATTGTTTGAGTGGTCGAATTGTCTTTGAAAAATCTTTTTGTGATTACTGAAAACACTGATTCATTGTGAAGATAACTTTTTACCAAAAAAATAAGATTTCTCTTATTTTAACACATAAGCGCACTGACACGTACACTTATGGAATATAGGAAGCACGGGTTGTGATGCAAAGTAATCACAAGCCTTTGCATGGTCATAAAGTAGACCATGCCCGAGAATAAATTCCCGTTGAGAGGTCAAGTTTTCTTCTTGAAATACTTGCCTTTAAGATGATGACCGGGTTGCTATCTGAAATAATAGCAAGCCATTTGGCATGTTTTGAAAACATTTGGAACTTCTGCTCGAACTTCATTTACAGGCTCGTATCATTATTGAATGACATTTCTAAGACCGTAAATGTTATCGATTTTCAGAAGACATGCCATTATTACCTCTTTTTATATTTTCTCATTTTTTAATTTTTTCTTTGGTTTTTAAGATTTTATATTTTTGTATTTTGTTTTTATAAAAAATTTGAAAAATGAAAAATCTTTTTGGTTTTTATGGTTTTAAAAATATATACATATGATACATGATATTTGAATAGGTACCACTACTATTCATCAACTTCATCTGCCAATTGTTTCAGAGTCTCCGGCGTAAAACTTCGCATTCCCAGCTTGTTGATCAGAAATTCAATTCTATTTCGGCCAAGAGCTTTAGTGAAGATGTCTGCCAGTTGATACTCCGTATTGACAAAGTAAAGTTCGATCACCCCATTCTCAACATGCTCCTTGATAAAGTGAAATCTGATGTCTATATGCTTGGATCTGGAATGTTGAACGTTGTTGCAGCATAAGGCAATAGCGCTTTTGTTATCACAGTACATTGGAATTTTATTGAATCCAAAGCCATAGTCGGTAAGCTGTGATCTCATCCAAAGGATTTGAGCACAACAGCCGGACAAAGCAATATATTCAGCTTCCGTACTGGATATCGCAGCGCTTTTCTGCCTTTTAGACGACCAGCTAACAAGTCTATCACCCAAAAGTTGCATACTACCAGAAGTGCTACGGCGTGTATCTTGACAACCAGCATGATCCGCATCTGCAAATGCTGTTAGAGCAATCGAAGAATCCTTCGGATACCATAGTCCCCGATGTACGGTTCCTTTTAGATACCGAAAGATCCTTTTTACCGCATTTAAGTGCTTTTCGGTAGGCCGAGCCTGATACCGGGCACACATGCATATAGCAAATTGTAGGTCAGGTCTACTGGCTGTAAGATAAAGGAGGGTGCCAATCATACCACGATAGTGTGACGGATCTACGGCTTTCCCTTCTTTATCCTCATCCAGTTTGGATTTCTCCACCATTGGAGTATCCACTGGGTCACAAGAGTCAAAACCGTATTTCTTTAAAGATTCAAGGGCATATTTTGACTGGTTAATAAAGATGCCTCTGGGACTTTGAGAAATCTGTAATCCTAAGAAAAATGAGATTTTGCCCATCATTGACATCTTAAATTTTGAACACATGATTTTAGAAAATAGATCACAAAGTTCAGGTGTAGATGCAGCAAAGATAATATCATCGACATAAATTTGTACCAGAAGTAATTCCTTGCCGTCTCTGCGGATGAACAATGTAGGATCCACTGAGCCTTTGGAGAAGTCTTGGGATATCAAGAACGAAGACAACATATCATACCACGCGCGTGGAGCTTGTTTCAACCCATAAAGAGCTTTCTTTAGCTTATACACGTGATTGGGGTTATCTTTATCCACGAACCCATCCGGCTGGCTAACATAAACCTCTTCCCGCAGATTACCATTCAGAAACGCAGTCTTCACATCCATTTGGTATACGACCATGTTCATATGAGCAGCAAACGCGAGAAAAATCCTTATAGCCTCTAATCTCGCAACCGGAGCAAAAGACTCTTCAAAATCGATTCCCTCCTCTTGACGGTAACCACGGGCTACTAATCGAGCTTTGTTCTTCAAAATTCCTCCCAGTTCGTCTAGTTTCACTTTGTAGATCCACTTCAAAGTAATCACCATAACTTTGTCTGGTCGGGGTACGAGCTCCCATACTTCAAGTCGTTCGAACTCATTAAGTTCTTCTTGCATTGCTTCAATCCAACAGGCTTGAGTCAAAGCATCTTTATACGTCTTGGGTTCAACAGCAGTGAGGAAAGCATCGTAGTAACAGAAAAGAGCTTGCTCATGTAATTGCAGCCGAGTGGAAACTGGTCTAGCGAGTTCACCGATTATGTTTTCAAGTGGATGATCCTTAGTCCATTTGCTATTGTGTTCAGAAATTTGGTGATCAGGGTGCACAATTGTATGAATAGAATCCGATGATGAAGATTGATCAGAGGGGATTTCTGGAATTGGAACACCAAAGTACGGATCATTACCCATATGTGCAACTTCAATATCATGATTATCTTCTTCAACATCGTTCGGAATGACGGGAGGTTCGGTTTTGGATTCACAAAAATTATCCACAATGAGTATTTATGCCAAGTCCTTCAACGTATTAAACCCTTGAATTGTATCCATCTCCAAATCTGATAGTCTCCATATACCCATAACTATTTCGCTTACATGATCATTACCGAATTTGACTGTACCCAAGAACTTATTAACGAAATTGGTGAGTTGAGAGCGATCTCCGGTCATGTGTTGAGCTGCCGGAGTCTCATATACTAATACCAGAGAAACAATTGGACGACCTGCATTCATCAAGAGAGGAAGATTGAACATTGGAAACTATGGATCCCCGGGATTGACTGGGTTCCAAATTGTTAGCAGTTACAGATTTAATAACCTTATAATTGTTAACAGGAACACTAGTTTTTAGACTTCCTAGATTTCCTCTGGTAAAACCAATGTGACGACAGGTTTAGGTGTTTTATTATTAGAAGCTAGAGATTTCTAAGGGGCACTTCAGTATATGTGGTAATCCTAGTTAAAGGGCAAGCTTTTCCTATGATAGTGAAGGTTCATGGTGGGTGGGGGGTGGTGTGGTGTGTGGGGGGGGGGGGGGGTGAGGCGACCAGTAGGTCTCCAGATATATCCAATATTGGTAAATACCTTTCCTGTTGGTTTCCAAACTTTTCTCTTTGAATTTTTCTTAACAGATCTAGATTTAGCACGAGCATTCACATTATTGATAAAATCAAGAACACACAAATCATGATTATCAGAAAGCATGCAACCATTACACTTAACACATTTAAGTTCATAATTCGCATCAAGCTTGAAATGCTGCACATGAGCAGTTCCTTTAGATGCAACAACACAGTCTTTATTTTTTCAAAATAGATTCTAAACTTTCCTAGGGTGGGCTTCTACTTTATTCTTCAGAATTCTACTTTGTGTTTGCTGAATCTTATCTTTCTTTGTATTGCCTGAAGGCTGTGATCCGCTAGCACTAGTAGACTGTTTTACTCCTGTAGAAGACAGCATTAGGTGTGTTAGAAGATAGGAAACATTACATTAAAATTAAAAAACATCATAAATTAAACATTGCGAGAAACGTAAACTCCTATATTGCCCCTAAAAATGTAATTTCTATACTTGAATCCTATGTTTTCATTTGAACTTGAGACATAAACATTTATTTAAACTTAAAGGGCAAAAAACCAATAAAAAGAAAACTAAAAGTGCTACACAGCACCTTCTTGTTCATCCTTTTAAAACCACCATTCCACACCAAACATTTTCATACCATTTCCAAATAAATATAAATTCTTTGAAAGAGAAGAGGCTCAAATCTTCACATTGCCCGAAACGTGAGAGTCTCACTATCTTGAGCTTATTTTGCAATTTTCGGCGCGTGACCTCTTCCACTTTTACCGGCGTCACGCGTGAGTTTGGGCCTCACCGGAGCCTCGCGGATTCTTGCTCATGCCCGTAAAAGCAGCCTAAAGATAAAATGTTTAACCCTAATCTTGAATTTTTGAATTCTTTAAAAACTAAAGGTCTATTTGCTTGGCGGTTTACGATTTGACGAATGAGCTCAAAATCATAACACAAGTTTGGTAAGCGGTAGTGAGTTTTAAATGTAGGATTAACACTTGAATATTTGCTTTCTTCCGATCTATATTGAGTGACGCAATGAGCTCAAAGTCATAAAACAAATTTGGTAACTAAAAAACAATGGCCAACTTCCTACGTTTACAAGAACTTGCATCTGCGAAAAACTCAAACACATTGAGTGACACAATGTCAATATATATTCAAAGGGAGATCAATGCAGATCTTCACTTTGCAGTTGGATTAAGTCATCTTTGGGATGTGTTGTACAATAGGGTTAATGAACGTAGACTGTTGACAGCCGAGCTTAATGCGTTTGGTGGTCCGTTAGCAGTGCATTATGCTAAGTTTCTTAAGCAGTTGTCTTAAAAAGAAGTGCTTCAAATGTTGTAGATGAGGAAAATGATAAAGGAAGTGCACCTTCAAGTGCATAGAAAGATCGATTTTCTTATAAATCTGAGGTTCTATTGACCAGCTTCTGGATATTTGGGTTATCTTTTGTTTTTTATGTAGACGGGGATGATGATGTTGGGTAGTATCTTTTGTGGTTTTATGTTGATGATCTAGTTTTTATGTTCGGTTGTGTGGTTGAGTTTGGGTCATGTCTTAAATCCTATTATGTTTGTGTACATAGTTTAAGCCGTGAATATATGTTAGCGTTTATTTATCTTGTTTGTGTTTTGATTTCACCATGTTTTTACCCTTGTTTGGGTGTGTGGATGATTTATTTCCAGTTTCACCATACCTTTAAAAAGCAAATGTCACTTCAAAAGATAAAGTCTACTGTTTAGGAGTCAAACCACAATGCATACTAACCTTGTCATACCACTAGTACATAAAATACTCTGTTTGACCATTGCAAGTCAAATTATGTGAATATGTGTGATCACAATGCATAAGATTATCAAAAATCACCTGACATGTAGGTTTTTCATAACCATTCGAATGTTATAACTTAACTATTACATCATAAAACATAGCAAAATATCAACTACCAAACACCAATCACATCAATGGGTCTTTATCAGCCCTTCTTTGCATTTTCATCCTTGACCATCTCTTCATGGGTGACTCTAATCCTCTTGCTTGATCTTCCTCGTTCAACCTCATCATCATCCAAAGAATCATTAGTCACTTTTTAATCAGCCACATCCTCAATTGCTTGATCTAACTCAACAAATAAGTCTTTAGTTTCATGGTATAAATCATTTTGCCAATCAACTTTAGTACTTGGTGAATCCTTCTAAGGCCAATTCTAACCAAAAAATTCACTTGACTTACCACTTATACTAGCATCATCATCCGTGTCATACACAAAACCATAAAAGTCATTAGGATTATCTTTTTCCCGGCATAGCTTCTTTATGACATTTTCCAATGTGGAATTAAACTCTCCCAAAGCCTTTTCTTGACTATCCTTTTCTTGGATAAGCTTCTCTATTAGTTTGTGAGTGTCAGATTGTAACTCATCGTTAATTTTTTCCAATACTTTTATTGCATCATCACCTTTAACCATTTGAAGAAGTTATGGATGAAAGTGAAATGTAACTTTTGATATCTAAATGAAATGGACGGGGGTGATTTTTTTTGGTGATACTTGGAAGGTGTACTTATAGGGCGGGAAAATTACCCTCCTAACTAAAAGGTACACTTTAGGTTTCAGGGACGAAATTTTTAGTCAACCTTATCAAATTTGTAAAAAACTTGACTAAATGCAAAACTTTGTATCTGTTGAGGTAAGTGGAATCGATTGTTGAATGTATATGAGGGACCAAGCGTGTTATAAACCACAAGTATTATGCATAGTTTTCCCTCTATTTTCAGCATTTATGTTGTGATTACTCTCAACTACTTTTTGTTGAACAACAACTTTCTTTCTCACATTAAACACTATCTTTTATTGCATTATAAAATACCATAATGCTCTTCTTTTCTTTATCACATCATACTAGAATCACAATGGCTCAAGATAATAGTAATGTGTATGTTGAGGTAAAAGAAGATGGTACTAAAACAATATGCTTTGAGTGTTGGCTCGAAGCACAAATATAGCTGGAAGGTCATTTGATGCAATGCCTAAACCTGATAGAGAAGACATGTGGGTTCACTGTCAAATGCATCGTTCCGGAATGGGACACACAATAACTGTCAGAGGTGTGGCTGCAACTAGTACAACGGGTGGTGTAGTGGGCCAAAGGTTCGGAAGGGGAAACACAACTATACCTGTTAGGGGTGATTATTTAATAGGTCTAGGAGTTTGATGCACAAGTATAACACTACCTAAGATAATTGATGATTGTATGTCTCCCTAACCTAGTGATTGTAGTAAAGACGAAACTAAACCACCTGCTACTCATGGACCAAGATCCCAAACCTCAAAGTCATTGACTAAGTGAATCACCTGAATGCTATGCTATGGTGTATTGGTTAATATGTGTAGCTTAACTTCTATGTTATATTTGTTATGTTATTGTTGATACAAAAGTTGGGTTGGGTCTAGTTTGATTCGAATAGGCTGCTATTCGGGTGTAGAGTGCCTTATTCTTAAACCAAGTGAATTTGTTGAAGGACCATGCACAAGGAAACAAACACCGTTAACCTTATCGTGGGAGCGGATCCCGCGATTAGACTCCAGCGTGAGAGTAAATATAGGATTCTGAGAGAGTAATCGAATGTGTTTAGGGTTTGTAAGATACCTGTACCAATGTTAATTACGTTCCTTTTATAGAGTGAATACCCTTTAGGGTTTCCGTACTTTCCGGCCCAAGAAACGGCCGATAGTTTAGGGATTCGACATTATCCTGAATCCTTTTAAATAAGTAAAACATATCTTCTTATTTAATTAAATTATCCTTGGAGATAATTTAAACGTGCACCGCGTTCCACGAACAGTGTTTTAGTAGCCGCGACCCGCGAGCCCCACCAGCCGTGACCGCGATACCGGGCCAGAGGTCCAATATCAGTCAACAAGCCCACAATAGTATGTGTGGGTCGGGTTGATCCATACTATACGTCATCATGTCCCCCCAGTCTAGGAGACGTGGCCGTGGTCGGAACCTCGGTCACGGTTCCTAGACTAAAAATATCTCGAACCATCCGTTGGATGCATACTCCTCGAAACTGTAAAGTGAGTTCTGTAGCCGAATACGAGGGCCCATTTACCTAGAAACGGTGAAAACGGCGGAGATGGGATAGGTGGTCCCACAACCGTTTCACCTACCATCCGATCTGAGCCATCAAAAGCTAAGTGGGACACGTGTCGATCATCCAACTGTGCACGCCTGTCGAGGACATCGTATAAATGGAACCAACGACAACTGTTCATGCCTACACAATTTTTAAATCAAACCTCCATTTTTACACACACAGCCGTACTCGTTACTCTTTCCCACGGAATCTCTGGACGCCAGGTTAGTACACCCCGCCACTTTATAAAACTTATTTAAAAAATGGGTAGGGACACAATACAACTCGAAACCGCCGTATCTACCATCTCCTCCGAATATCTATTGGAGTTTACCTCCGAGTATGGCATAGCAGAGGAGTTACATCCGGAATTGCCTAGTCAAGGGGACCGAATCGTGGATTTTCCGGAGGGTAAGGTTGGCGTGTACACCAGGTTTTTTGTGTTTGCCAACTTTCGGCTCCCCATATCACAATTTCTCTTTGATATACTTGGCCACTATCAAATTCATTTGTCAAAACTATCCGTGATAGGTGCAGCCAAAGTTAGTCATTTCGAAATCAACTGTCGCATCCTCCACATAATTCCTTCGCTTAATTTATTTCGTGTTTTTATATTCCCTCGTTTAATTAGGGATGGATGTCATTTAGTAATCAATCGGGAAAGAACACCCCATAGTGTTACACGAAACCCCTAGATTCCTTAAAGAATTGGAATAACCAATTTTTTTGGTTGACGAGAGAGTGTTCCCCACCGTGGTGGATTGGCGTGTAAGTGCTCTGAAGGATGAGATACTGGTAGCGGGTTCCTAATCCCCAGAGGATGTGGTGGTATTAAACACATGCCGCACTCCTATCCAAAAACAATCTGAGGCTTTGTTGTGCTTAGTAGGGTTGAGCCGGAGATACTTTCTTAGGGATGATGTATACCTCACATTCCTTAACGACGATGACCGGGGTGGGTATTTGTAAACAACTTTTTACCCCTTATATGTGCTTGAAAAATAAACTAACAAATGTTATTGCTTGTGTTGATGCAGAAATGAATTTGTTTAACCTGATCAGCGCCCCAAATCCGACGAAGGTTAAGACGGGAACCCGTCCCCGTGCTGCCCATGAGGTACCCCTATTGATTGCCACCGCCACTCGCGTGATAGCCATAAAAGATGCTACCGGGCTGTCCAGTTCTTCAGGGACACCGTCCACCGTAGAGAAGTCGCCCCTGGATTTTTCCAACGAGGATTTGCCCCGCCGAATCACTGAAAGTGACGGAACATAAAACCAAGGCCAAGAGACTGTTGCCCCTGAAGTCCCTCCACAAGAAAACGTGCCAACCGTAAGGGTTACATCGGAAATTGGCCTTAAGAAGGAGGTTGCCGCCGTGGGACCCCTTGTGAGTAAAAAGCGCCGTGAGAGGGGGGCGATGGGGCAGATGCGAATGCACCTCCCAAAGTGCTTAGGAAAGACCATGCTGCCTTCCACCCAACACAGAGTACCATTGGGGAGAAATCAACAAGATTAGATACGGGCTCCACTTTATCAGCGCCAACTCTGCAGGAGACTCCTGCTGATGTGAGTGACCCGGACCCCTTGTCGTACGCGAAGCCGCAGTCAATCCCTGAACGGGAGATTGCCCAGTAAGTGATTTGTCCCTTCTGTTATCTTTTTTCTTTTTTATTTTTTGTTGAGGTATGCTAACAGACCATATCAATCCAGGTCTTCCAAGGGAGCGACCGTTGCGGGGGACCCAGACTCCGAGAAGTCTACCTCTTTTACATCCTTTACAGGGTCGCCCAGCGGTATATATCAGCCAGGATGGGGCGTGACCAATAGTTGCCGTTTGGAAAGCCCGGATGTATGCCAGGACGTGGTGGACCATATAGTGCCGCCGGGGTACTTTTCGGAGCTGCGCCATATGCGAAATGAGGATTTTTTGAACAAATATAACATGAATTTGGCGCGGCATGTGGCTATGGGTTCCCAGCTTAGGCTAAGGTTCGAGCAAGAGGTCCGGATACTGAAGAGAGCTACGGAAAAGGTAGCCAAGCGGGATCAAAGAATCCAGGCAAAGGAGGAGGAGATAAAGAAACTTGATCAGGAGATAAAGAAACTTGATCAGGAGATCCACTCCCTTAAATCCGCGGATACGGAATTGCAGGGTCTCCGTAATCAAACGAAAAACCTGGAGGCCCTGTTAGAAGCCGAGGTGGATATGAAGAAGGCCGCAGAGGCTAAGAATGTAGAATTAGCCAAGGAGTTAGAGAGCCTCCGTGCCAAGTTTTCAGATCTCCAAGTAAATAATACACAACTGTCCCAACAAGTGTCTTTTCTTCAAGCTCAAATCACAGGCGAGGAGCGAATAAAGGCCGCCTTCGAAGAATTCAAGAGGTATGAGGATGATAAGGTTGAGCAGCGGTGTGCAGAGATGGATGCTCGTCTGGATAAGCTAAGCATAGATTTTGATGAAGAGTTGTATCCACACATGTTGACGGCGATCGCGGGTCGCCGCTGGCTTATTGGGCACGGCCTGCGCCTTGCCGTTCTAAAGTGCGCCGAGTCTCCAGAGATAAGGCAGGCGTTTGCTGATGTTGTGTCGGCAGGGCTTGCCAAGGGTATGAGCGAAGGCCTGCAATATGGCATAGAGCACGGGAAAGCTGGTCGTGATCTAGGGGATGTCGAGGCGTATGACCCGGAAGCCAATGACAAGTTTGTCAAAGCCCTCCAAGACCTGAAAGACCTGAAATACCCTATAGTAGACCAACTGGAGAGGTTAAAGGATAGCCCCATTGATTTAATAATGACCTCTCTCCACTTAGAGAGTGATACCGGGGAGGATGCCCCTCAATGGATTCGTGACCTCCGCCCGAGCTCTTCCCAACTAAAGATTCCTATATACCCTGAGGTATGCGATCCCAAAGACCCTTGGGCTGTGAAAGAAGAGATATCGTTGGAGGATGACATTGCCGCGAATATAAGCCGGGCGGAGAAGAAAAAGAAATGCAGAGTAGTGTATCGCACACATGATGTTGGTTATGCTCACCATGCTAGGTCTGATGGTGTTGTTGTGTCAGTTACGATTGCTGCTCCTCAGGGTCTTGCTATTTTGCTCACGGATGCTGCCATACAGACAGAGGGGTCTGAAGGCGAGGTTTCTCCCAGGTTGATTAGGTCCAAGTCTTTACCTCCTATGTTTAATTCAGAGTGGCCATAGTACTGCATGTGGTACTTAGACAATTTTTGGCTTGTAATATATATACACGGATGTCCGTGAATAACAATGTACATTAACAATTTTTGTAATGCATTATTCACTGTTTATAATTTGCACTTAGAGTGTCTTACATGCTCCGTGGGAGTCTTCTCTTATGCGCCTAACGTCTTAGGTGCACGTAGCATAAAGATACAGAATCCGTGGCCGCTGGGGTTGCAACCCTCTTACACGACAAGCAATTATTAGGGTGCTTATCCTTTGAAATATCCATACATTCATTAAGTTGATTATTCATTATACGGAACAACAAGTAATTGATGCTAAAGAAAAATTTGTTTGGTAATTTTTCATATAAAGAAGGCGCAAGGTTAGCTAGACCCGCGAAATTTATTAATAACTTGAGTGCAAAATGTGCAATACATGGATTTTATTAAAGGCCCTAAATAAGAAATCAAATTAAAAAAGAAAATAGACTTATCCATGTCGTAGCTTAAAGGTAACATTTCTTGAGATTAGCAATGTTCCATGTCCGCGGAAGGACCGCGCCATCCATGGATCTCAATTTGTATGCTCCATCTCCAAGTGCTTCCGTGACCTCATAAGGTCCTTCCCATTTTGGGCCAAGTTTCCCTCCGACCACAACGTGACTTGCATCATTTCTAGTCTCCAAGTCTAAAAGTAACGCCGCGGACCCTTGCGTTGTAATATTTTGTCATTTTTCTTTTAGCCTTGGCTTCACAGATTGCTGCGCGTTCCCGCTTCTCTTCCAGTAAATCCAAATTTAGCCGTAGCTCTTCATCATTATGCACAGCGTCTACTGCCGCAGTGCGGTATGTAGGCATCCCGATTTCCGCGGGTATGACGGCTTCCGTTCCGTAGGTCAAAGAGAAAGGAGTGTCTCCATGGCTTGACTTAATCATTGTTCGATGGGCCCAAAGAACATGGGGAAGTTCCTCTACCCAATTCTTGTTTCCTTCGCCCAGGCGTGCCTTGATTCCCTCACCCAAGCTTCGGTTTGCCCTTTCTACAAGTCCATTGGACTGCGGGTGCTTCACTGAGGCGAAACGCTGTGTGATATTTAATTTGTCACACCAATCCTTGAATGGGTTGTCGCTGAACTGTTTACCGTTATCTGAGATTATTTCTCCTGGGAGACCGAAGCGGCATACAATATTGTCCCATACAAATTTTTTCACCTGATTTCCCGTGATTGTCGCCACGGCTTTCGCTTCTATCCACTTTGTGAAATAATCCATAGCGACTATTAAAAACTTGACCTTTCCTGGTCCTTCCGGGAAAGGGCCAGCTATGTCAATTCCCCACTTGTAGAACGGCCATGGGGCCGTGATTGGGGTTAGCTTGTGTTGGGGATTTCTTGGCACGGGTCGATGTATTTGACAATCGTTGCACGTACGTATCATCTCCCGTGCATCCCGGTGCATAGTTGGCCAATAATATCCTAGCCGCATAGCTTTGGCTACCACGGACCGCGGTCCTGCGTGCATACTGCACGACCCCTCATGAATTTCTCTAATCACATACTTCGCTTGAAATGGCCCGACACACCTTAGCCACGACTTTAGGAATGACCGTTTGTAGAGAACTCCTTCTAACAATTCGTACTGTCTAGCCTTTATGCGGAGTTTGCTTGCCTCCTTTCTTACACCAGGGAGAGTCCCATCTTTTAGGTACTCCGTTATCGGGGTCATCCATGTTGTTTCCTTTTCCTCTATCACCGTCGCTACTTCCTCCTCTTGTATGGATTTTTCTTTGAGTATTTCAACCAAAACATGTTTAGATAGATGCGCAAAGCTGGTTGACGCAATTTTGCTCAGGGCATCTGCTTTCTTATTTTTGCTTTGTGGTACTTGGATTATGGAAAATTTAGCGAAGCCGCTGACCAAACTTTTGACCTTCTCTAGGTATTTGACCATTTTCTCTTCTTTGGCGACGTACGTTCCTAGGACTTGGTTTGCTACCAACTTAGAGTCTACGCTTACTTCCACATTCCGCACGCCCATCTGCGCCGCTATCCGAAGGCCAGCTATTAGTGCCTCATACTCTGCCTCATTGTTAGAAGCGGTAAACTGAAATTGTAACGCATAGGTGAACTCCGTCCCCTCCGGGTTTGTCAGGATTAGACCTGCGCCTGATCCATCTACACATGATGATCCATCCGTGAACAGCATCCACGGCTCCGGTGGGGTTTCCACAACTGGTGTATCTTGTGGGTTTTCGTCTGGCTTTTCTACGAGGAAGTCCGCCAGTATCTGTCCTTTCACCGATGTCCTTGGGCGGTACGTTATATTGTGTTCTCCTAGCATGACGCTCCACTTTTGTAGCCGCCCTGCCACGTCGGGACGTGAAATTATTTGTTTAATCGGTTGGTCCGTAATAACTGTGATGGGATGCGCCTGGAAGTACCTTCGCAGTCTCTTGGCGGCAAAAACTAGTGATAGAACTAGCTTTTCCATTGGAGTATATTTTAGCTCGGGGCCCTGTAATGCACGGCTTATAAAGTAGACTGGCGTCTGAACCATGCCCCTCTCAGTCATCAAGACCGCACTAATAGCTCCATAGAAGGCGGACAAGTATATAATCAATTCTTCCTTTGGTTTGGGTGCTACCAGCAGGGGTAGTTCTGACAGATGCTGTTTTAGTTGCAGGAAGGCTTGTTCCGCTTCCGATGTCCAATGGAAGTCTCTCTTTTTAATACACTTCTTCAAGGTTTTAAATAGCAGCAAGGGTTTCTCCGCTGATTTAGAGAGGAATCTGTTCAAACTAGCTAATTTTTCGTTGAGGCTCTAGACCTCTTTGATTGTCCATGGGGACGAGAGTTGTAGTACAAGTTCCGTTTTATCAGGACATGGTTTTATTCCTTCCGGGGTAATCGTGTATCCCAAGAACATTCCTTCCATCGCCCCGAACATACATTTTTTGGGATTGAGCTTCATGTTGATCTTGCTTAACGTGCGGAATGTTTCCTCAATGTCTCTTAGCAATTATGCTTTCGTGTAGCTCTTAATAACCAGATCATCAACGTACACTTCTAAATTCCGGCCAACTTGGCTATCAAAAGCTTTGTCCACCAGCCGCTGATACGTGGCGCCAACATTTTTAAGGCCAAAAGGCATTTTGGTATAGCAATATACCCCTTGGCTGGTGTGGAAAGCTGTTTTTTCTTCATCTAACTCGGCCATTTGTATCTGATGATAACATTTGCAAGCATCTATAAAACACTTAAAGGGGTAGCCGCAGAGAGATTCGACTTTTAAGTCGATTTCTGAAAGGGGATAACAATCCTGCGGACAGGCCTTGTTTAAGTCCGTGAAATCCACACACATCCGCCAGCTGCCGTCATGCTTTTTTACCATGACTGGATTGGACAGCTAATCGTGGTATTAGACTTCTCTCATGATCCCCGCCCTTACTAGTTTCTGTACCTCTGCTTGGATGGCTTTCGCACGATTTGGGGCCTGGCCCCTTTTTTTCTGTCGAATAGGTGAATATCCTTCTCGGATATTGAGTCGGTGTTCCGCTTCTGATCGCGGTACTCCTGTCATATCTGACGGCTGCCATGCGAATATATCTAGGTTTTCCTTCAGGAGTGTGCATAGTTCAGTTCGTCCCTCTTCGGATAGCGTTCCTCATATTGTCACTTCCTGATCAGGAAAATTCGAATGTATAGCTACTTTAAAGTTTTCATGACGGACTCCTGCTTCTTTGGGTATCTCTTTGGATGATGTAATCACCATGGCACACTCAGCTGGTATCAGGATAGTGTTGTAGATAGTTACTATTCCTCCATTGACAGGGAACTTAAGCATCTCGTGGGCTGTGGATGGTACCGCTTGGATTTCTCTTATACCCGACCTTCCAATGATGCCATTGTATGGTGACATTGATCTTACGATCATAAAATTCATCCACGCTCTTGTGCAATGATCTGCATCTCCAATTGTTACCAGAAGCCTAAGTTGTCCCAGCGGCCAAATAGTTTCTCTACTAAAACCGGTTAACGACGTTGTTGCCAGGACCATCTGGCTCTTAATTTCTGGTCGGAGCTGGTTGAAGCAGTGCTCGTAGAGAACTTCTGTAGAGGATCCTCCGTCTATGTACATGCGGTGGATCATGTGTCCCCCAATTTCCGCCTCTATGACGAGTGGACCTTCCGTCCCATCGCTGCTAGCTAGTGTTGGGAACGTGATTTCGCTGACACGAGCGAAGCTTTGGGTCAATTTTTGCTTTTTTATTCTCTGCCATGGTTGTATCATATAAATTGCTAGGGACTTGTCTTTGGGTGGGGTTTCTTTCTTTCCATTCTTCGTTGATCATGACCTTGCTTAATTTTCTTTTATCATTAGTGCAAGAGCTTCTTGCTGCACCAATTCTTCAATCTTGCTTCTTAACTGCCATGCACTCGTCGTTGATATGTCCTTTAATCATATGGGAAATTCACAACTTGTTTCTGGTTTCTTTTTCTACCAGGGTTACCATGGGCGGTGGTGGTTTGAATTTTCCTGCTTCGGCCGCGAAGATTTCCTTGGGCGTTCTGGTAAGGGGAGTAAACCTACTAGATCCCCGTCCTTCCCTTGATTGACCTTGGAAGTCAAATTTTCGCTCGGAAGCGTGCCGCTTGGGGCTGGGGTTTGTGGATTTCCACGGTAAGTGGCCCTTTTTTTAGAGGCTTTGCGGGCACTGGGGCAGCGGCTTCTCCTCGTATGAAAGCAGTAGTAACTGTCATCATTTCTTCCATTATCTTTGGGACTTGTTCATTGAGACGCTTTGTTAGTTCGGGGTTGTTAACCCCATGCATGAACCCGAAGATCCGCATGCATTCAGGGGCTCCCTTCATGCGCTCGGTTTCAACTTTGAACCGCTCCATGAAGTCCTCAATGGTTTCTCCGTCTCTCTGCTTGATGTTGTGAATTTCTACTGGATCTTTCACATACTTCTTCTGCTGCATGAAGTATGCTAGGAAGGCCGCTTTGAGACCCTTGTACCCATCTATGCTTTCTGGGGGTAGTTCGTCAAACCAAACTCTCGCGGCCCCTATTAGGGTAGAGTTAAACATGTGACACCATGTGGGCATTGCCCAACGTTCCACCTGTGTCGCGGCTTGAAAGATTTTCAAGTGGTCTTCCGGATCTCCAGTTCCGTCATAAGTTTTTACATTGTTGGGCATGCGCGTCTTCCGCGAACTTTTGAAGTTGCGGATTCGAGGTGTGAACGGATCCACATCTTCGCAGGTCCAGGGTACGGTCAGGTCATCTTCATCTACCAGCTCGCGCCTTTTCGTCCTTGACTTCCAGTGTCCTCTGTTACTGGTACTACTTTCTGATCCACGAGATGATGGGGATTCACTTTCCCTCCGTCTTTTTACGCTTCGGAATCGATCTCCGTCACGAGATCGATCTCTATACTTGGTCTTGGTCCCCTGAGAGTAAGTATCACCATACGACTCTTCGGCTCCGGGAGTGTTCTTCGATTCGGGAACGTTCCCTTCTGGGATGATGACCTCTACTGTGGGAGGGATCTCTCGAGTCCGTCCTGCTCGGCCCGGACTTTGTTGTACTTGGCGAGTAGGTATTACTAAGTCTCTCATGCACGCTCTTCCTTCGGTGGCTCAGGCGGCTAAACACGTTTCTGTCGTCGCGCCTTTCGCGACCGCGAGTCCTGGATCTCTCAGGATAGACTCTCGTAGGCGAGTTTTCTGCCCTTGAGTTTAAGGAATTCTCCCTTTCTCTTCGTGTTCTTTTGTTGTTTTCTCCAAAGTTCAGTCTGGTTTGGACTTCTTTTCGCTTGTCACGCCGTGCCTTATCCATAATGATCGGCAGGATGTCTTCGTAGTATTCTTCGCAGAAGTCCACGATGTTCACCCTGGGCGCGGCGTCTGGCGCATTTTCTTTGTTTGTAGTTTTCGTGACAGTAGTCATAATGGGGGTTGCATTAGCCATTGCACTCATTCTGGTGAGAGTAATTCCTAGTGTCGGGTCCCACGGATGGCGCCAACTTGTTGATACAAAAGTTGGGTTGGGTCTAGTTTGATCCGAATAGGCTGCTATTCGGGTGTAGAGTGCCTTGTTCTTGTACCAAGTGAATTTGTTGAAGGACCCTTTCACAAGGAAACAAACACCGTTAACCTTATCGTAGGAGCGGATCCCACGATTAGACTCCGGCGTGAGAGTAAGTATAGGATTATGAGAGAGTAATCGAATGTGTTTAGGGTTTGTAAGATACATGTACCAATGTTAATTACGTTCCTTTTATAGAGTGAATACCCTTTAGGGTTTCCGTACTTTCCGGCCCAAGAAACGGCCGATTGTTTAGGGATTCGACATTATCCTGAATCCTTTTAAATAAGTAAAACATATCTTCTTATTTAATTAAATTATCCTTGGAGATAATTTAAACATGCACCGCGTTCCACGGACAGTGTTTTAGTAGCCGCGACCCGCGAGCCCCACCAGCCGTGACCGCAATACCGGGCCGAAGGTCCAATATCAGTCAACAAGCCCACAATAGTATGTGTGGGTCGGGTCGATCCATACTATACGTCATCAGTTACCATAATCCAAACACTCCCTTATTATAAACAAGTTGTATTTTTTTAACTATTTTGCTACTTGGAATAGGAATGTCAAATAGCCATTGGAAAGCCATTTCTAAAACACCATATCCTAACAAATGTATTGTTTTCGACACTACCCAATTGACTCGTAAAAGTCAAACTTAAAAAACATACGAAACACGAGAAAATATACAATGAAAAAACTAAAATTGGTCATTCCAATGTCAGGGAAGGGTGTTCTTGATTCAAATGAGTAATAATTAGATGTAATGCATGTGACTATTTCTCATACGGCTCGATAAATAATGTTATCAAGTATCGCATTTAATGTATATAATCGACGAGAAAGTTTACCTTAGTGAACTATAAGATCAAGGACCAATGCAGAAATAAAAACTATAAGTTCAGGGACCAATGATGCAATATATAATCCAAAAAATTAAAGGGTACAACTTTCAATTGGGCGCGAGTTTAATTGATCTTCACATAAACACTGACAAAAAAACACATTGCCTATTCGTCTAACACACACAAACATAAACTTTAATTCTACATAAAAAATTAAAATCTAATTGTTTGAACTGTAAATTTTTTTCAAATGGATGCAACTAGTGGTAGTGGAAGCAACTCTCCTGTTTGGCCGATTCTTGGTATTGTTTTGGTTTATAACTTCAAATTTATGTTTGAATGTCTTTTTTATGCTTTATTGTTTTGAGATGGTCTATCATTTATTTCATTTTTTTATCTTGATAGATGACAACGGCGTCGTGGATATGAAAGTCACGATGGATAACCTAGAAAACTAGGTTAACGAATCTAGAAAATGTGTTTGCTAGTCTAGAAAATGTGTTTGCTGGTCTAAAAAATAAAAAGATGGTTCAAAGAAAGGAAAACAAAAAGAACAAAGGTAACAGATATTCTGATGTATCTTGTGCAATGAATATCTTGATTTTTTGATGAAGTAAAAGTAATTGTTCCTTTATCGCCCCCAAAAGTAGACCTTTAGTTACAATGTCAGTAGTATCTTTAGTTACAAATAGATTGCTAACTCATGTGTTGTAGAATAGTAAGATCTTTCCATGGAACTTATAGTACTTACCAAACATTTCTCATTTACAAAAATCATTATCATTGAGTCTGATACAAGTTCTGATGATACAACTTCTTCTAATGATACAAGTTTTGATGATCTTAGTAGTGATGAAACACCTTCTGATGATACAACAAAAATACCAAAAACCACTACTAGGAAAGGCCTAACAAAAGAGTTACTTAAGTGGTATGATGATACAACCGATGAAGACATTGCTTAATTTGAAGTTCCATCTAAATCAAAAGGTTCCACCTCAAAGCCAAAAAAGGTTACAGCTTCGAAAGTTGTAACACAAAAGGTTCAAACTAAACCATTTCATACTAGAAGCCCTATTCCAATAAGAAATTACATACTAGGCCTTGCAACAACTCGTACCTGGGCTTGTATTGGTAACAAAACATTTAGAATAAGAAAACCAACAGATGCAATAGTTGCAGATCAAGACAAAAAAGGGAAAAAGGAAGGTTTGAACAAAAGTAAATGTTGCAGTTCAAGTTAACAGAAAGATTGTAATTGAAAAACAATTTGTTACCTTTTATGTTGTTTGATCACACCTTCAATGGTAGTTGATCAAACAAATGATGTTCAAACACCTAATATTTTGCTAATGCATCTTATGTCCACTTTATTAATGTTGGTTGAATGTCAATAACTACTTATGAACTTCCATAACTTGCTTGTGAACTTACATTTCGAGTTGAACTAATATGATGAAACCTTATTAAGGATTGTATAATTTTAAATGTTGAAGTAATATGTTTTGATAAGTTTGACTTTTACAAGTCAATTTGGGTGGTGTCCAAAAGAATACCAGTTTGACTACTACAAGTCAAACTATCTAAAGCAGTTAAGGGTGTGTTTAGAAATGGCTTAATGTCACTGTCTTTTCAAGATAAGGACCAACGGTGATAGTTTATTTGTTAGATTAACTGTTTGACTTGGGTATGTGGTGAGTGGTAAATGACTTTAAAATTCACCCTACTAGAAAAAACTTTCATTGCAAATTTTGTCCCTGTCATTTTGGTCTTAGCTTGTCTTCTTGTATTCCATGTTTAATGATGTCTCATATAGGGTTAAGCATATTGGACCGTCGACCGGACCGGACCGAGAAACCGGACCGACCGGACCGGACCTAACATATTTTTTTCCGTTCCTCGGTCCATGCTTTTTCTTAAATTAGGTCCTAGCTCTGGTTTGGTCTTACAAAAAACCCGACGATTATGCTTTGTTGGACCAGACCGGACCAAAGACCGAATCGGACCTGGCCATTTCGGTCCAGTCTTCGGTCCGCCGTTTTGGACAAATTTGATTTCGGTCCGGTCCGATCTTGGTCGGCCCGGTCCGGTTTTTGGACCGTGATCACCCTTAGTCTCAGATACTCCACCAACCATAAATGAATTTTTCCTAACCGATTTCGTGTGTTCCCAAAGTGCATTAACTAATTATTTCTATTTCTTTTTAAGAATTCCAGCAACATCTTCAAATATCACTAGATATCAGAGATGATGTCGCAAAATCATAGCACACATGCTCGAGAAAACTCTGCACCACCACATGTAGTCCTTGCAAACAACGACCTTTTGACTGGAATATTAATTTGATTACATATTCTTTGTATTAATCTCTTTACAACGGTATCAAAACAATGGCTAAGAATTCTCACATTCCTTGTTTTCACCCTTAACCGTAGCCAAATCCCTAACCTTGATCCCTGGTATGTGCTTAATTACACATACCTTTTACCTTTAAAAACGAGCTGAAATAACCAAAAACGGACTTAAAATGCCAAATATATGCTTGTTTTGCTAATTGTATTGTGCAGGAACGGATAACCAAGAAAAGGACGAAAAACAAAGCCAAAACGACAAAACCGGACTCGGAATGGAAAAGACTGTGAAAGACAAAGCCAAATCAAAGCCGGAAAGTCAATCAAGTCAAAAAGTCAACAGAAAAGTCAACTGGTCAAAGTCAAAGTCAACCCAAGTCAACCCCGGGGCCAAAGTCAAAGAAATATAAGTTTAGGGGCTGAAATTGCCAAACCCTAAACTTATTTATAAAGAAGAAAAGAGGAAAAGAAAAGAGAAGGGTTAATTTTGCAATTTGCTCAAAGTAACAAGTAGGGGGGCAAAACTGCCAACCCCCCTAACTTGTACACCACAAGGACGAAATTTGCAAAGAGTTATATAACTCTTGGGGACTTGTTTTGCCAAGTCCCCAAAAGTTATTTAACCACAAGGACCATGTGTGCAAACACACCATTAACTTTGAGGGACCATTTGTGCCATCTACTCAAACACACACTCTGTTAACAGCCACAACCTCTTTTCCCGCCCTTTTTTCCCCCCAAACACACTCACGGGTTGTTAAACCCGTTTTTACCCCACGAACATTCACCACCACCATGGATATTCACCTCCCCCCTCCTCCACTACCTTTCCCAGCCATAAAGTTG
Source organism: Tanacetum coccineum (assembly GCA_026074375.1). Classification (NCBI taxonomy): domain Eukaryota; kingdom Viridiplantae; phylum Streptophyta; class Magnoliopsida; order Asterales; family Asteraceae; genus Tanacetum; species Tanacetum coccineum. The sequence goes on from BQNB010008259.1 coordinate 61,654, forward strand.
CCAACTTGGCAATCCCACACCCCCCAAGACCAAAGTCGACGGCTTAGATTGATTTTCAAGATTGAAGGGTCAAGATTAAAGCTTTTAACACTCTCACACAACAAACACACCTGTGTTTGTGTGTCTACAAACAAGCACAGCAAGAAGATAGAGAAAGAAGACCTAGTTTTAAGTTTTCGGCTATAAATAAGCCTTGTAAGCCATTGTGGCAAACATCCAGTTTTATATTAAGTTACATTCAAGTTTTATTAAGTTTTTATTGTAGTTTTAAGTGTTTTTATGTTAATGTCCTTTATGCAATTGAAATTTTCAGTTTTAATGAAAATTTAAGTCATTTTTACTCAATAAGCTCTCAATAAGCTCATTAGAGCTTATTCTTGCCAATAAGCTCTAATTTAGCTCATAACTTGTCATAAGCCTTTTCATATTGTTTTAATTTGAAATAAGCTCATAAATGTCCTCTTGAGTGCAATTTGGAAGCCATTTGAAGTAATAAGCCCCCAAGAGCTTATTGAGCTTATTGCCGTAGGTTTAAGGCTAAGGAGCCATTAGACAGGTTTCCTCCTATGCCACTACACTCATGAAAGAGTGGCCTTGGTTCTGAAACTTCAAAAATCCAAGGTCTACTTTCTAAATTCTTACTTAGCTTAATTCTTAGCTTAAACCTTTAGCTTATTTGCTTGCAATTTTTGTAAACACATTAGTTTAAGTTGTTATTTGACTGTTGTAAGTTTTTATTGCATAATTTAGTGTCACATTAGCTTTTTCTCAAAAACTGTCATAAGTGTAGTATAAGCTAGTAGAGAAACAAGCTTAATTTCTCTTAACAACAAGTATTTTTAGTTTTAAAATAGCTTAAGTAGGTTAAAATAAGTAGAATGTGATAAAAGGTTTTTTAAGTTTTAGTTTTAAAAATGGATTTTAACCACTCTTTGGTTTGACAGTTTTGAGATAAAGGGTGTTTTGCACAATACCAAAACGGGTCAAAAAGTGTTCCCCTGGGCATGGTAAGGTCACTAGGATCAGTTTAAACACATATTTAAGCTACTTTTTAAGCTGTTTTTAAAAACATTTTTAGTGGAAATTGGTTTTTCAAAGGTATAGAATATGATCAAAACTGTGGAGTTATTTTTTAGTTACGCACAAGTTGCTTAATTGATTAAGCAGCTTGTGGTTTTTGAGTTTAAGTATTCAAAATTGTATTTTGTGTGTCAAAACCAAGCTGCCACAACCCTTGGTGTTTTGACTTTGTGAGTCAAAAGTCACCAAGGTTCTTAGTGCCACAGTTTTAACATTCCCCAAGCACCTTTTTCACTTTCAAAAATAAGCAAGCAAAATTAATTTTCAAAAGCTCAAAATTGGTGCACAAGCCCTTTGGCTATAGCACTCAATCTGTTTGGACTTAATTGTGATTTTAGAGCTTATTTGACAGCTTAAAATAAGCTGTCAAATAAGCCCTTGAGCTTTGCCATAAAGCTCCCCTGGTGCAAAGGGGGACCTTTAAGCTCATCTTTCTCAGCCTTTAAGCCAACTTAAGCCCAAGTATTTGGCTTATTTTAAGAGCTTATAAGCCCTAGTATAAGTCTTCAAAGTTTCAGCCCTTGATAAGCTTATTTGGTTGCTTATTTTTAAGCCCAAAGATGCCCTTTGGCTGTTTACACCAACAGTACTAACACCCAAGTTAGTACTGTTGTGGGGTTTAAGCCACATTCTGGCTTATTGAGCTTATTCCATAAGCTCAAATTGCTTCCTCATAGCATTTTAAGTTAGTTTAAATAGTTGTTAAGCTTATTTTTTCCTTTTTCTAGCTTATTTGCCAAAGTAACTTAGTAAAATTTTAGCTTTTAGGCTTATTTCAGTTTCTGTCACTTAAGCCCTTTTCCACAGCTTATTAGTTTAGCTTTTCCTTCCCTTTTAGCTTATTTAAGTTAGTTTAAACCCTTTTTGCTTATTTTAGTCCTTAGCTTAGCTTATTCAACCATAAGACTTAGAAAAGTTGGCCTTTAAGCCATTTTAGCTTGCTGTCATCTTTAAGCTTATTTTATAGCTTATTCTTTTGACCAAAGTCAAAAGTGTCTTTGTTAAAGTTGTTAATTATAAGCTGTTCTTTAACTTTCATGTTTTGAGTTTTTGCTAAAAATCGCTTTTTAATAAGCTAAAAAAATAAGCCATGTCGTAGGGTCTGTTTTGTCATATTTTCATAGTATAGGGGCACCCGTTTTCATAGTAGTGTAAATTCCCAAAATTTTGGCCGCCTACCCTTTACTTTAGTTTATTACACTTTCTACCCTAGAGTTTTAAAAAAAAAAATAAAAGGGGAAGATACTTGGTCCGGGTGAGCAAGACTCGAACCCGGGACCAAGCAATACATCCCCTTTAACTCCCACACACACTACCACTGCGCCCTTGGGTCTTTTTCGTTAAAGACTCAAGGGCAAATCTATTTAAGGTCATTTTGACCTTATAAGCTAATAAGCTGTGAAGCTTATTTCGGGGCTTATTGTATAAGCTGGTGGGTGTTTGTTATTTTTCGTGGGTAACTTATAGTGTCTAGTATTTTGTGTAAATTTTTCAGAATTTTTTGTAAACGTTTAATATTTTTTATAATTTAATTTAGTTAAAAGTTTATTTAATTCATAATAAATACAAAAATTATCAAAAAAATATTTTGCTTTTTTAGAAAATTTTCTTTTGTCATCTAGTTTGTAGGAAAAATATAAAAGTTTTCGTAGGGTCATTTTTATAACTTTTCTTCGTTTAAAGAACGGTCCGGGTACGGGATTTTGTTTTGACTCGTTTTTGGGTCAAACGAACTCCGTTTTCGGTCTAGTCTTTTTCATTCTTCGTTATTTGACCGTTGGTAGTTTAGGAAGTGGGAAAAATTTTCCGTAGGGTTATTTTTAAAGATTTTAGGTTTTCCCCCTTTTGTACGGGATCCGGGGCTTCGTTTTTTAGTTTAATTTCATAATTTTTAGGTTTTTCTTAAACGTTTTAGTCCGTTATTGTTTAATTTGACTTTTTCAACTTCCCAAACCAATTCCTTCCTTCAAACTCAAATCTTCGATCGTATCGATTTACCATTCCAGCCTCGTTGGGATTTACGGACCCGGTGAATGCTCTTACTTACTTCTCGGTATCATTGATTGTTGGTTTTTTACACTTCTTTATTTATTTATATTTTATCTATTTTATATTTACGGTGTGAACTCCGGCACGATCAATGTTTCAACGGATGAGTCAGAGAACTATCATTGTACAATGAGATGATTAACAATTAGGATATAGTTATGAAAAATAAAATGCCACTTACCTCTGTCATTATTTTAATCACAGTACGAAGAAGTTCGAAGTGGTCAAATTTTCCTGGGGGACATGTCGCCGGAGAAACGTTAGCGGGAAATACTACGAATTTTTTTTAGTCCACGTTCTGGTCAAATATGTATAAAGTTTTCCTAAGGGACATGTCGCCGGGGAAAGTATGGAATGTCCTGGGGAAAGTATGGGCCACGCCAAGGAAAAGCCTGTCGCCCGTTCTCCTTTTTCTTGTAGTGATAACTCATAAACCATGACGTATACGTGTATTCGTAACAAACCAAAAACTTGCCTTGTATACACATTTAGCGACTTGCCATTTTTAAAAACTTTTGCAGCTAACATGATTGAGTTAAAATCTTACTTTATTTTTATTATCTTTCACATTCTATAAATTACACATGCTCATATTCATGAACAATTACACATCAAAAACCTACCCAACATGAATTTCCTTGACATGCTGCTTCTTAGTCGCATCTTTTAGTATAATAACATGCAACACTCCATCTTTTATCTCTGCCTTAATCTCATCCACTTTTGCATCTTCATGCAGCATCAGACTCGTGTTGTAGTAACCGTATGAAGCCGCGGACCAAAACCCGTCGTCGTTTGAACATTGTCCTTCCTTTTCTTCGTGACGGTCTCCTCAAATGAACAACATTCCATCTTTAACTATGATCTTCACATCATCTTTTGACAACCCCGGCATTTGATATTTTATGCTGTAGATTTCATCTTTCTCTTTAAATATCCTTATTAGACGCAAAGGGGACAAGTTTGCAAGCACTTTGTTCATGTTTGCTGCAGCATCAATGACTGCATTCGTGAGTCCTGGTGTCATGAAATGTTGAAATTAGAGATGACTAAAAGGTTAATAGATTTGTTTCATGAAAGAATAAAGCACTTGTAAGAGTACGGTCGGGGGGGGTGCGGTAGGTTGGTCCGGAGGGGGGGCTGACTGTAACGGTAGTCAGTGGGATCGGGGGATTTGGGGGAGTGTGGTGGGGAGATATATCTCCTCACTTGGGCCCCACTACCTGCCACATCAGCATCTCACTCCCACTCAAAAATACCCCTTCACTCATGGTAGAATATCTTAACACATGAATGGAAGGATTAAGCTAGGGTTTTAGAGAGAGAAATAGGTGGTTGGATGAACACTTGGAGAGAGAAAGAACAAAGATAATATTAGCTTACTAAATGTGTGAAAATGATCAACCAACACCCTCTCCATGTGTGGAGAGGGTTTATATATGCCTAGCTTAACCGGCCATGGGCTTGTGTTATGGACTTACTATGTATCTTTGGCCTGGTTAGCTTACTAACATAACATTACTAATTACTACGAGCTATGCCTACTTATATTGGAAGTGACCGATACTTTTCCGTATTTCTAACAATCTCCCTCTAAGGGAGACCACTCTAATTTACAAAAAATTTAAACTTAGCATACTATGCTTTCACTTTGGTCTTAAGCTCGTAGTCTTTAACTTTAATCATTAACTTGTGATTTGATGTAGTAATCATTGACTTTTAATGTGAGCTTGTTCCTTTATCTTGACTTTGACTTGAATGTGAGAATGTGATCTTGAACACCTTGAGATCATCCACCAAGCATAATCTCAATTCACATCATGTAACCCTTTTCATCATCATGAACTTGTGACTTCTGGACCGACATGCTCATACCTTTCTTGATTTGATAATCTTGAAAAGCTTTAATAATGCATCTTTCTTTAATTTCTTTAACTTTAACACTTCGCTTCAAGAAGGATGTACGGTATCAGAGTAGCGGAAGTCTTGAAACATGTTCTTGAGCTTTCATGATGTCTTTATATTTATCGGTTGGGTATGAGCATGTGGCTATGAATCTTGTGAGTCAGCTGGAATCAGGTACCTCCATCACCATCTTTATATATTCCTAAAATAAAACAGTTAGCAATAAAGCGGGGGGATGAATATGGCTTTGTCATTCGCCCGTGTTTGATTGGAGTAACCTTTGAATCCGTGAGGATTGACCTGTGATCAGGTAGATTCAATTTAAGAAGAATCTCATTGACAGGATTTCCAGCTGAAGTATCGAATCTTTCTAAGACATATATATCAGATTCATCAAACTCAGCATGTTCTCATTATCAGAATGTCTCAAACCAAACAGTACGATAAAAGTGAACCAGCGAGTTACTATCTCACTGATTGAAATAAAAAAATTGATGTGAAAATCAATCGACATGTCACTTGCTAAAGTGGTTTTGTGACACATCGAGAGTGTTAATCATTTTAAAAATTTATCAGCAATCGTCAATTCATAACCTGGAACAAGTTTGATTCTTATAGAATTGCACCATCGTTTATTTCCAGTTATCACAAGTTTGATTCATATAGAATCGCACAAGTCACCTACCATGAGCGTGTTTGATGTTGGCTCAACTAGGATTTCCATCTTCATAGTGAATGAAATCACTCGGATGTTCTGGCAAAATCACAAGGATAATACGTAGGACTCTTAATTTGTTAACTTGTTATTCCATTGTTTCTATGTATTGTGACCTAGCAAGCATGATTGACAAGTGTCATAATGAAGATTTTAGGGATGATCTCTTTTGGCTCTAGACGTAATAGTTGTTCTTTTTTTAGTGATCGGACGGCTGAAGCATGACTGCCACCTTTTCATATATCCACTAACTCGAGTATGGAGAAGTGATTGAAATACGTGTAATCTCCGTGAGAATGAAGAAGAGTCTTTTGTTTGATGAGACCTTGAGTGGCTAGGGGCTCGTTTTGTGGCATACCGATGTCTCAATGTGAGACAACACACTTAGTGTTCGACAGATTATGTATTGCACCCGGCTTTCTGCCTAAGTGTATGGAGGGCTTTTTTCTTTTCACCCTTTATCCTTACATTTCTTTTTCATTCTTCAACCCTTTCAATGCTTACCAATACTTCATAACTAACACCTTGTTGGGTTTGTTCCAGTGTTAGCTCCGTCTCAGTCGGCATTATTCTCGATTCTCACTTTTTCTCCTTTTGTATCATACCTAAGGACTTCTACACTATCTAGTGGATATCCTTGTGTAGATCCCTCCAGTTCTAGCTGGATCATGGGATTTGAATACCTATGCCTAACCACCTTATAACTCCATAAATTTAAGTAGATGGTCAGTCTTTTGGGTATTCCATCACAATCGAAACCAAAATCATTGAAAAGTTCAATCAAAGTGTTTGATATAAATATCAAAAGATTTACACTTTAAAAGTTTTCCATTATCACTAAAAAATTCCCCCTTAACATGTGCACCGTAATCGTAGTACATGTTAAGTTTAGAGTGCATTGAGTCCATTTTATATGATCACATCTCAATACAAGTTATATTCAGTTTAATCACATTTTTCCCCTTATCCAAAATGTTAATCCCTTGATATTTTAGATATCAATTGATTAAACGTTCGGGGACAAATGTTACATAATATCAAATAGGAACATTTTAATGCTCCCTCTTAATATTTGAGGGTATATAAGATAGTGCTGGTACATAACTTTGAAAATTTTGAATTTCTCGACTCGTCTTTTCTTTGAAAATTTTGTTACTCGTGCAACTCCTTATTATCACCATAAAGTCTAATACTATCATATTATACAAATTCACAAGATTAATATGTACGAGGTTTGACTGAATGATGAGAAACAATCATTCATAAAATCATATGGTTCTTTGTAGCAGCCGTAGGTCTTCCACGTAGTCTCTTTTAAGAAGTTGTCTTAGCTTCCCCCTAAACCAGCAATCCTGCCTTGAGTAGATTCAAAACTTTTTTGCAAGTCGCATCAAGCAGTCTTAATGTATAAAGCCCAGATATCCGAAGCACACAATTAACCCTTTCATGATTTTGATACCGCAACACCAAAGTCAATTAAGTCCTGGATGAGCGCATTTCTCTCTTCAGGATATTGATGATATAAATTGAAACACCAAAGTCAACTAAGTCCCGAATGTCACAATTATTCCTTCTAAGTAGTCGAAATGATAACACCTAAGTCAACTAAGTCCCAAATGTACTCATTTCTTTCTGCGGAATAATGACTAACTTATAGGAATCACCTTTTTTTTTTTTTTTTTAAATAAATAAAAAAAAAAAATCCCTTATTTTTTTGTGTACCTCTTTTAGCAACTAATTCTACTCTCTTTAAAAAAATAAGCTTAGTGATTAACCGTTTAAGAAAGCATTTATTAAATCAGAAAGAATTTTTCTCACGTTTTAAATAATTATACTCCCAACACTTCCCCCTGGGGACTCAAATGATGCATATTGACTAATGACGATATGTCTCTTCCACCATGTGATTGAAATAGTGCACCGAAAGAAACAAAGAATGGCCTTAAAATTTAAAGATTGTGAACTTTAATAAGATGGCCCTGTGGTCTCTTTCAAGTTATACATCTACTCCTCCCCCCTTGCTGGTTTCGACACCTCAGAATTAGCAAAACCTTATACGCACACATTATTGAGATCGTATTTGAGGTAAAACTAAGCTTAGATCTATCCCGTGAGAATCAACTTCAAGGCTATTAAACTAGTTGGTTATTTCTAAACAATCCTAAGTCTTTTACAACTATGAGGTGTTGGCAATATTGATCGAATGTCGTTTAAAGCCTATACTCACTAGGTCTCATATTCAAATAAAGGTCCCTGAAAGTTTGAATACAATTGACCGTCTAAAGCTTTGTGTAGGTTAAAATCCATTAACTCCCTCGATATTGTTCTATCCTCGTTATATATACAATCAACTTTTTATCCGTTTATTCCGTGACTTATTTTGAATGACCGTTTTAAAAGATTATTTGATGAAAATCCCCCCCCCCCTCAAATAATGGACCTGTTTTTTCTATTTAAGATACTGTTTGTCATTGTTTGAGTGGTCGAATTATCTTTGAAAAATCTTTTTGCAATTACTGAGAAAACACTGATTCATTTTGAAGACAATTTTTTACCAATAAAAAAAAGATTTCTCTTATTTTGACACATAAGCGCACTGACACATACACTTATTGAATATAGGAAGCACGGGTTATGATGCAAAGTAATCACAAGCCTTTGCATGGTCATTAAGTAGACCATGCCTGAGAATAAATTCTCGTTGAGAGGTCAAGTTTCCTTTTTGAAATACTTGCATTTAAGATGATGACCGGGTTGCTATCTGAAATAATAGCAAACCATTTTGGCATGTTTTGAAAGCTTTTGAAACTTCTACTCGAACTTCATTTACAGCCTCGTATCATTATTGAATAAAATTTCTAAGGCCGTAAATGTAATCGATTTTTAGAAGACATGCCAGAGATACATATTTTTATATTTTTATGGATTTTTTAATTTTTTTTTGTTTTTGTAAAATTTTATAAAAGGAAAATCTTTTTGTGTTTTTATGTTTTCTTATGTACATATGATACAGGATATGAGTTACCACCATCACTTATCCGTTTCCTCTGCCAGATGATTCAACGTTTCGGGAGACATGCTTCTCATACTGAGCTTTTCGATCAAAAAGTTGAATCTTTCTCTAGGCAACGGTTTAGTAAAGATGTCAGCCAGTTGGTATTCAGTCCGGACAAAGTATAGCTCCACGATTCCATTCTCCACTTGCTCCTTTATGAAATGGTAGCGAATATCGATGTGTTTAGCTCTTGAATGTTGAACATTGTTGCAGCATAAAGCAATCGCACTCTTGTTATCATAGTAAAAAGGGGTCTTATAGAATTAAAAGCCATAATCTGTTAGCTTATGAACGCATCCAAAGGATTTGTGAGCAACACCCAGATAAGGCAATATATTCAGCCTCTGTACTCGATATGGCAGTGCTCTTTTGCTTCTTGGATGACCAGCTAACAAGTTTATCACCTAAGAACTGAGCGCTTCCCGATGTACTACATCTGTGTACTGAACCCGCGTGTCGAAATCTGCATAAGATGTGGTGACTTTTTGGTTTCCTATCGAGTACCATTAGTCACATGTTAATGGTTACGTTAACGGTAGCGAAAGATCTTATTTCACCAGCTTGTAAGTGCTTTTCGGTTGCTTTTGACTCGGATTACGGGCATTAAGCAGACATCATGGTTGTGGTCAGGTCTACTGGATTGTTAAGATACATTTAAGATCCAATCATGCATTGGGTTAATGTTAGCATCAACTTGTTTCCCTTAGATCTTTATCACAGTTTCGTGTTTTCAATCATGGGTGTGTCGACAGGAATCAGTAGAATGCAAACCCATATTTATTAACTCATTTCAAAAAAGCATATTTAGATTAGTTTATAAAGATGCCTCTAGGACTTTGAGATATTTGCAATCCTAAAAAGAATGACATTTTCCCCCATCATCGACATCTTAAACTTATTGGTCATCTGATTAGCAAACTCATCACACATGGCAATATTAGATAATGTAAATATTATATCGTCAATATAAATTTATACCAGTAATATGTCATTTCCAGCATGCCGTGTGAAGAGTGTTGGATCAACTGCACCTTTGGAGAATTGTTGAGAGATGAGGAAGCTTGACAGCATATCATACCATGCACGTGGTGCTTGTTTTAGACCGTAAAGAGCCTTTTTAAGCTTGTACACATGCGATGGGTTGTCCTGTTCCAACATACGTTTAGTTGTGATAAACATTAGACCTCTTCTTTGAGTCTCGCATTCATGTAATAGCCGGTTTGACGTCCCATTTGTAGATATAATATTCTTGTGAGAGGCTTTTGCTATGAAGATACGAATGGCCTATTTCTAGCATCCGGTGAAAATGGTTCCTCATTGTCAATTCCTTCTTTTTCCTGATTCTTGAGCATCGAGACTGCCTTTATCTTTTTGTTACCTATCTAATTAATCTGTCTTGAACTTATAAATCCATTTCGGCCTTGGATCAATCGAACACATTATTCTGGGGTCATGGCACCAATTCCCAATACTTTGTCTTTTTTCTTGCATTGCGTCGATCCATGATGGTTCGGTTGATTGAGTGTTTGAAGTTCTTGGGTCTTAGATGTTTGCGAAGGCATTCAATATAATACACACCACATGGTTCTGTTTGCAAGTAGGCACTTTCTTGTTGTGTAAAGAGATGGAGTTTTATTGGACGGTGAAGGTGCGGCGCGTGAGTTATGGTAGGGTTGTCATGCCACTAATGCTGTACTTTTCTTTTATAATAAGTCTAATTTATTTCTGTCTAAGTACCCCTCAAACGAAAATTGTCCAGTTTCCAATAAGGGGCCCAAATCAATATTGTTTTCCAACTTTTAAGATTACTTATTTCGTTACACTGAGTATAAGTTTCAAACAAGGTTAGGACCTACTATCTCATAGGATAAATTTTCCTTTATCTCCAAGAGGAATCACCGATCACATTTGCTTAAGATGATCCTTAGGTCCCTCTGCAGGTGTTCTAAATGGAGTGTGGATTTGTCTCATCATTCGTTGTGATCCTTGAGAAGTTGAGCTTCATGAGGTAGATTCATTAAGTGGTTCATCATGAAATGTTAGGGTTTTGAGTGATTCTTCAAAACCTTAGAAATTGATTCGTGAGAATGTTCATGTTCTTGTGATGAGGGAATACTTGTTGATGGAGCATCCTGGTCAATGGAAGTTGACACAGGAGAATCAGCTAATACTTCAGCTCTTGGAGCAGCAGCTTCTAGAACTGGAGAAACAACAATTGTTGGAGGGTTAAAGTATTCATCGAACATTGGTTGAAATAACCGATCCCAATCATCTCTTATTGGTGGCAAGCAAGGTTGTTGAGAAACAGGATTTGAACCGAGTCCTATACTGGATGTAACAGGAGTCATATAATGAAGCTCGGGTCCTGAACTGAATTGTTCAGAAGCCATTGCTGTTAGCTCATCGAACGTTACATGAATTGTTTCAGTAATTATCCGGGTCCTTCTGTTGTAGATTCTGAACGCTTTCTTTGCAGGCGCGTAACCAACAAAAATCCCAATGTCTGCTTTTGCATCAAATTTACCCAGATCCTCATGGTCATTGGTAGGATAACAAAGTGAACCAAAGACATGAAAGAATGATAAGTCCGGTTTCTTATCTTGCATAAGCTCGTATGAAGTTTTGTTGTATCGGAGGCGTATCAAAGAACGGTTTTGGGTATAACAAGCTGTATTGATAGCTTCGGCCCAGAGAAATAATGGAGCTTTAGAAAATATCAGCATTGTTCGAGCAGCTTCTACAAGAGTCCGATTTCGCCTTTCGACAACACCGTTCTGCTGAGGAGTGCGAGCTACAGAAGTTTGATGCGTGATGCCAACATTTTCATACCATTCACGAAGTGTCTGATTGACAAATTCGGTTCCATTATCTGTTTGAACATTCTGGACTGTGGCTTTCAAACGAACTTGAATGTTTTTAATACATTTGATGATGGCCGCAGGAGCTTCATCTTTTGTCTTCAAAAATCTGACCCAGGTAAATCTTGAGTAATCGTCGACTATCACTAAGATATACCTTTTCCCGTTAATACTAGCCACACGCATCAGGCCACACAAATCCATATGCAAAAGATATAGTTTCTCTTGGTTAGTGTCTTCAGCTTTGGGTTGATGAGAGGATTTTTTTTGCTTTTCCCTAATGCACATGCTGAACATAAATGATCATTCTGAAATTTAAGCCTAGGAATTCCTCGTGCAAGATCGTCTTTAGCTAGCTTGTTCAAAGTACCGAAGTTGAGATGAGATAATCGACGGTGCCATAACCAGCTCTTAGTCTTTGACGCTTTGGATAGAAGACAGATCGAAGATGATTTAAGCATGTCATCAAGAGAAATTGTGTACAAATTTGTGTCTCGGGACCCTGAAAGTAGATCAACACCTTCTAAATTGCGAATAAAGCAAGTGTTTTTCCGAAATGCAACTTCAAGATCCGCATCACAAAATTGGCCAACAGAAAACAAGTTATGTCCAAGCCCCTCAACGTAGTATACCCTTGAGATAACAACATTTTCCTGCTGACAAAAGTCACACCAATCCCCAATAATCCTTGCAATATGGAGTCGTTTCGAGAATCTTAACAGTACCTAGAAATTTACTAACAAAGTTCATGAGCTCTGAGAGCGATTCGCTGAACATCCGGAGTCCAGATACCAGAGTACAATCTGGACAACCTGTCATGACAAGAGAAGAAGACGATGGAATATCTGTTGCATTGGATCCCCAAGTTTGATTGGGTTCCGAGTGGTTAGCATTCTTAGATTCTACAATCTTAGCTATTTTACTCGAACCTATGTTTTTAACATTTTTGGGTTTCCTGCTATAGACTTTAATCTCTGGTTTTTGTATTTCAGCTGAGTGGGAAGTGGTTTGCTTAGAAGACACTACGTTAGTTGAGGTGATCCTAGTTAAAGGGCACGAGTTACCAACTATAGTGAAGGTTCTGCCTGTTGGTTTCCACTTAAATCCTACTTCAGTGAATACATGACCCGTAGGTTTCCAAATATTTTGTTTTTTATGTTTCTTAGCAGATTTAGTACGGTTATTCCCATTTTGCACAAGATCAAGAAGACATTTATCATGAACACCATCAAACATAGATTTATTACAAGTAGCACAGAGAATTTCAGAATTCGCATTTGACAGTGAATGCTTAACATCAACATCACAAATAGGTTTAACAACATGATTCGTTTTATTAACTTTCCTAAGTTGGGCTTCTACTTTATTCTTCTTGTTCCTACTTGGTATCTGCGAGATCCTATCATTCCTTTTATTGCCTGGAGGCTTTGATCCGCAATTACTAGTAGAACACTTCACTCCTGTAGAAGACAACACAGGTGTGTTAGAATCTGATGTATCTGAAGACTCTACCTGTTTAATGTTGCTTGAGGATGTGAGAGGTTCAGCAAACCTAACTTTCTTGACTTTGTTCATGGGTGTGATAGCAACCTTCTTAGGACTAGGTGTTATCGCATTAGGGCACGTATCTTGAACATATACAAGCAACTCCTGAATTCTTGTGGCATACTTACAGGCAAAGTCTAACTCACTATCTAAAGGTTGTTTCGCTTTAGCTTGTTCGACTATTTCCCAAAGAGTATTAGCTTGTTCTTGAGTGTGTCTAAGATAGTCTATGTGAGCATCCCTATTTTGCAATAACCTAGGAGGAAACGGTACTAAATCAAGCTTGAACATGCCTGGAGCAATAGTGGTGGCAGAAGGTGTGTGGACAACATTTTCAACAATTTCTTTCCCTTTTATTTTTTGTAAATCGTTTTTTAATGATGTTATCACAGAAACCTTGTTTTGAATTCGAGCTTTTAAATCCTCATTTTCCATAGATTTTAAGTTCAGTTTGTTAATTAAAGAGTCACATTGTTCTTTATGAAGAACACGTGTCTGTTTGATTGAGTCAAACTGATCTTTAAAAACCTGTTTCACATGATTAATTTCATTACAAAGATGTCCGTTCTCAGAAAGCAATTTTGCCATACTATTTTCCAGTTCCTTATTTATGGATTCAAGATCACATTTATCATGATTAACGTTCTTTTCCTTGGTATTATCTCTCAAAGATTGAATAATATCCTTCAACTTACAAATGGTCTTGTCTTTATCTTGTAGTCGAGCTTTCAAATCATTGATTTCCAAAGATTCTTGAATTTTAACAACATTTTGATTAACGCAAGATTCATTATTTTGAAAAACTTCTTGTTGTAATTGCATTGATGCTTCGAGATAAATACAATGTTTTTCAAGTTGTGAGTAATTTTTCAAAAAATCATTATATGCTTGTTTTGATTTGGAAAGCTCAGCATCAAGATTCAAACACTTTTCACACGAAAGACACTCTTGCATTTCTATATTCACAGAATCATTATGCAAAGACATAGAATTCATCACAGTTAACAGTACATCTTGAGACATGATTTTTTGAAGGAGTCGATCATTTTCCAAAAGAATTTCTTTCTTAGCAATTTCCAAACACTGTTGAACAGCCGCGTCCATTTGGTCAAAAACTGTTTATACTTCCGTTATTTCATTTAGAAGATCTTTATCAAACACATTGAAGATGTCTTTTAAAGATTTTAGAAATGGAATAATTTCATTGTTAAAAACAATTTTTGTATGCTCAAACCCCCATTCACCTTCTTCAAGAGCATTAGGTGTTGTCCTCTTCTTCACCACTGAGTCAAACTGGGTGAGGTGGAATTTGAGCTTTTTAAGGCTTGCATTCACCAAACTCACCTTAGGTAGTTCACTGCGAACGTCCACTATGATAGGTGGTGTGTAAGAAGATTCAATGGATGGATTGAGTATATGAAACCAAAAGGCTTGTTTAGCCGATAATTCTTGTTGTGCAGAAAAATGTTTTCCAAAATCTTCAGGTAGTCTATTTAATTTTTCATAATCGATAGGTTTATGAGAAATTTTCTTTGCAATAACTTTAGGATCCTTTGCTTTTTTCACAGAATTATTATTCAAAGACATAGAATTCATCACAGTTAACATTACATATTGAGACATGATTTTTTGTAAGAGTCGATCATTTTCCAAAAGAATCTCTTTCTTAGCAATTTCTAAACATTGTTTATCGATTGAAGACTGTTGAACAGCCGGGCTATTTGGTCTATAAACTATTTGTACTTCCGTTATTTTATTTAGAAGATATCTTTATCAAACACATTGAAGATGTCTTTTAAAGATTTTAGAAATGGAATAATTTCATTGTTAAAAAAGTTTTTGTATGCTCAAACCCCCATTCACCTTCTTCAAGAGCATTAGGTGTTGTCCTCTTCTTCACCACTGAGTCAAACTGGGTGAAGTGAAATTTGAGCTTTTTAAGGCTTGCATTCACCAAACTCACCTTAGGTAGTTCACTGGGAACGTCCACTATAACAGGTGGTGTGTATGAAGATTCAATGGATGGATTGAGTATATGAAACCAAAAGGCTTGTTCAGCCGATAATTCTTGTTGTGGAGAAAAACGTTTTCAAAATCTTCAGTTAGTCTATTTAATTTTTCATAATCGATAGGTTTATGAGAAATTTTCTTTGCAATAACTTCATGGATTCCTTTGTTTTTCCAGACATTTTTTGATGAACTTCTTCTTCAAAATCAATGTTCTTCTTAATCCATATCATAGGTATAGAAACATATGTATTAGACATAACAACACCATCATACAAGGTTGGTTTTATCCGCTGAGCTTTATTAAGATAAAACGGATTTTGATAACCTAGAGCTTGTTTGTGTGTATTATCATAAAATGCTTGTGGCTTAGTTAACATGTGCACTGTTTGAGCAGATTGACATGCTTTACAAATAATATTATCAAGTTCCTTAATCTTCTTTTCCAAATCAATTTCATTTTCCATATATTTATTCTCTTTTTCTTTGGATTCTTTTTTGAAAACTACAAAAGTTTGAAATAAAATTCCTTTTATTTGATTTTTTAGACTAGATTTTGTCATGTGAGTTGTTCTTTGAGTGCAAGTTTCTCTCTAATCATATCATCCATTTGAGAATCAATCATTTTTTCACGACTGCTTAAATCAATATTAAGACGTTGTTTAAAAATTTTGACCCTTTCCTTATATCTCTCAAGCTTAGCGGTTATTGTTTCATTATTCTGTTCCTTATTAGCCTTTTCCCAATTATTTACATGATTAATCATTTGTTCGGACATTTGTTCAATCACAGATAAAATCATTGAATCTTGTTGTGCCTGCAAATTAGTATCTTGAACAGTTTCCTGTTGTGTTTCTTGCAAATATTGAGAATATGGAATGATATTGCTATCACTAGATATCTCATTATCTGTAAAATCCATAACTGGTGATTGTTCAAAATCCTGCAATGCATGCACCCTTTGATTTTCCATATCATTCAGATAGGTTTCAGAATTAGGTACCTCTCAGATAATGTCAGAACCATAATTGGAAATGTTGGCCATAAGAACCGCTTGTGCAGTCGAGAGATCATCACAGTCTGAATCATAAGTATCGAGATCCTCAGTCTGGAAAGCAGCATTGTGAGGGATGATTGTCTGAGCTTGACTTGCTGGAACTCCAGGATCTGCAAGAAATTCGAGTTGCTCTTCATCCAATATCTGTCTAGCTTCCTGAGCTTCTGCTAACATTGCTTTCTCCTTATACCACGCTGCATTCCTTGGTCACTTAGGCTGAGTGCATTGCCTAGCCATATGTCCTTCACCTTGGCAGTTGTAGCATTTAACAACTCTTGCCTGTCCACTTGTAGTATTTCCCCTTGAGCTAGTAACATTACCCTTATACGTAGTACCAGAATAATTTTGCCCTTGTCTCCCCTAAACTTGTTGCATTATAACCTTGTCGTCTTGAATAGTGTCTTGGTTTCTTGGATTAGAGGAAGTTCTGAGTTGATTATTGGTAGAAGGGAACCTTTAAGAAGCTACAACGGTTAGAAAATCCATTGCTTTATTAAGACAAGCAACTGGATCATCTCCAGGAGAAAACACAAGAACAGCAAAACTAGAGTCCACAAATAGGGACTCAGTCATAGGTTGTGTAGGAGCTGGAGGTGATTGATAAGCAACTTGTGGAATTGCTTGTGGCACAAATGAGGTTTGATGATTCATTTGAGACTGATATGTATGTGATGGTGGAATGGATGAATGATTGAATTGTGGTTGTGATGGATAAGTAGATGAGTAATGTTGATTGTGTTGAATTGATCCATATTGTGATGGTGAAAATTATTGTTGTAGTTGAGGATTGTTGTAAGATGATTGATAAGGGTTAAAGTGAGGTGGTGTCATCTGCTGATTTGAAACAAATTCAAGTGGATCTTGATTGCGTTCACGCATAATACGGACTTCATTTGCATGGAGTTCGTGTTGTTCAAGATATGCATGAAGCTGATCAAAGTTGGAGGTATGCAAATCTTTAACAACGTTGACATCAGCTCTTCAAATTTACTCCATTCAGGTGGAAGACTATTTAAGAACTTAGGTATTAACTTGAAATTGCTCCATTTTCATTTTGTAGATGTTCATATCGTTAATCAGCTGAGTAAATCTCAAGTAATACGTGTGAAGTGATTCCCCCTTGATGTGAGTAAACTTATCAAATACATCATATAGCTTACACTCTCTTTCCTGCTTTGTTAAAGATGTACCTTGCATCAGTAATTGAACTCTATCCCATAATTCTTTACAAACTATATGATGATTCACAAGTGAAAAGATATTAGCAGGTAGACCTTGAAGAATGATATTGGTAGCTTTCATATCACAATCAGCTTGAATTTTCTCAGCAGCAGATAATTCAGCATATTTCTTTGTTCTGATCACACCGTTCTCTTCAACCGTAGGCCAAATGAGAGGACCATGTTCAACTGATTCAAGTATCATTCTTCCGTGCTCTCTATTTTGCATGTATAATTCCATTCGACTTTTCCAAGAATCATACAGGTCTTTGTCCAACATAGGTGGACGATTGTCAGCACCGGAGAGTATCATGTACTCATCAAGAGTATTCTTTTGTCCAAGTGAAATAATTGAATCCATTTTAATGTGATAAGATTAAAATGATCGTACAATGATTGGAGGTTGTTGTGTTAAAGTTAGTTTTGATTAATGAAGTTGAGTCTTTTGGAATACACGGGATTTTACAATTCTTGATAAAACCAAGAAATTGAAAATTCATGGGATTTTACAAATCAAAGAACAACCGTATAATTCACCTTATGAAAGTGTATTAATCACCCAAGCAAAGCGTATAATTCACCTAAAGCAAATTATGTATAAATCTCCTTAAGGAAATGAATATGTATAATTCTCCCTTTGGAAGAAACCACGTATAAATTGCCCTTGCAAATGAGTGTGTATAAATCGCCTGTAGTAAAGGGACTTGTATAAATCGCCTTAACAAACTATACGTATAAATCGCCTGTTGTAAAGGGACTTGTATAAATCGCATGTAGTAATAATACGTATAAATCGCCTATGCAAAGTTACGTATAAATCGTCTGTGTTAAAGGGACTTGTATAAATCGCCTTCACAACCTATACGTATAAATCACCTATGGAACAAACGTATAAATCGCCTGAACAAGGAACTACGTATAATTCGCCTATGTAACACGTATAAATCACCCAAAACACTACGAAACTCAAAAACTAAAAATCTTAAAAAGACTCACTTTTTGACGTTTTTACCCAATTTTTCTTGTACTTTTTACCTATCTAAGATTATTAGAACCTTAAAAACACAAACTTTAACGTTTTTGACACGAAAAATTTGAAATCAAGATTCTAGGTACAAAACCCTCTTTTTAACCAATAAAGACTCAAAAAGATGATATTTTTTATGGTTTTTGAAAGATTTTCTTGTACTTCTAGTCTATACTAAGATAACTAAGAAAGAATGTTAAAAGCTTTATGGTTTTTAAACCCTCAAAAAGTGAAAACTTTTTGAATGGATTCGAACCAAAAACACTAGTAAAAAGAGTAGACAAAACGCACACAAAACCTAACAAACACCCCATGGCTCTTGATACCAATTGTAGAATATCTTAACACATGTATGATAGGATTCACTTTGGGTTTTTAGAGAGAGAAAGAGATGGTTGGATGAACACTTAAAGAGAGAGAGAGTAAAAAGGAAAATATTTGATTAGTGTAATGTAAGAAATAAACAACCAACACCCTCTCCATGTGTGGAGAGGGTTTATATAAGACTTACAATGGCCGGCCATGGACCCTAGTGGGCTTATCCATGGGCCTTTGGCCCGGTTAGCTTTCTAACTTAACCATACAGCTTAATACGAGCTACGACTAACTATATTGGTAGTGACCGACCCTTTTTCGTATTTCTAACAAGAAGATGAAAGGGAAAGAATACAATGTAACCTTTGCCCTTTTTGTGTTCTGAATATTGCATAATAGTCCTTTGACTATTTGACTTTTGTTAGTTTATTCAGATTTTGTACCGTGTTGACGGTGATGATTTTTATGAGAATTGTGATGAATTGCGATTTATTGTGATTAATAATCTCTTTTGGAAGGTATTATTGTGTTATTTGTATTCCGGGTGGTTTGACCCGTGAATTTTGAGAAATGCCGAAAGACGAGTCTGACAAATCTGTTAATGTCCAGATAAGTTTTAAAAGGGTTTGAAGTGAGAATATGTTGTATGAATACTCTAGGTCAATGGAAAAGTATTTTTAAGGTGAATAAAAATGCTAATTAACTTTGGGATAAATTTTACGGTTGAGTTTTACGAGTATTTAAGTGATTCCGACACGAAAAGAAAGACCCGGGACTCCCTTGGATCTCATGGCCGGTCATAGCAAGAGAGGGGGACAAGGTGGCTAAATTTTAGCTAGCCTTGTCTAAAGTTCTACACTTATATTTCATCTTCTAGCAAGTTTCCACTCATTTCATTTCATTTAAAAAAAACATACACTTGTGTGTGTATTGGTTCGTCCGCCACCCTCCACCACAAAACATTATAAATTTTCCAACTTTGATCGAGAACGTGATATTCCGGGTTGATACGAGTGTTTGGGTGTTCATTTAAACAACGTTTCGGTTGTTCGGTTCGTGTCAAAATATACATTTTTGAAGATTTTCTTGTAAGTTTTCAAATTTAAATTTCGTTTGTCCTTTTAGGTTTATTTTGATGCATAGATGTTAGTTGTACAAGTTGATCGTTGTGAAAATTAATTTTTGGAAGCAAAATGAAAGAAAAAGGGGGTGTTTGGTTCGTGTAAAAAGAAAAGGAAAAAGAGTGTTTTTGTAGTTTTGATGTCGTGGTCGTGATGGTTGAATAATATATGATGCTAGAATACTTATTTTTAATAGTAGCTTGTATGGCTTATTCGGGCTTATTTTTAAGTTATTTCTTGGCTTATTTGATCTTATAGGCCACAAACGGATTCCCAAAATCACTAGGAAAGTGATTTTGATTATTTTTGTATTATGGCGTATGTTGTGGACTATTTTTGAGGCTTATGGTAGTAACCAAAAGCGACACGTAGCTTAATAGCTTATTTTAAAGCTTAACATACGTATTTTGGAGTTTATGGACTCACGACCCAATAAGTCTATTTGAGCCGCGACTTAATGGGAGGGCTTATTGTGGTCCGGATTATTTCTACATATAAGTATATACTTATATATGTAAAGAACCTTAATTCTTAGACTTAAATAGTATTTTGGACTTATATATGTCCTAATGGACCCTTGTTGGGCCTTAAAGCCCAATAAGCGATATTTAGTAGTTATAAGAGTTTTGACGGACTTTGAAAATTGGAAATGTATTTACGAAGTGATATTGAACGATATTTTGGAAAAAAACGTGTTGGTAAGCGTTAAAGATTGAGATTTTAGGATTTTGTCGAAAAGTGTCGAATTTGTGAAAAATGTTGAAAAATAAGGTTTTAAACCTTGGAAAACATTGTATAAACGTACAGGTCATGTCTAAATTTCGTAAAAAGTTTATACTTAGAAATTTTCTTAAAACATGTCTTTTGATTTTAAATAATAAAATAATATTTAATTATTTTATTTATTTAATAAATTCACTAAAAGACGAAAAATATAATTTTTCTCGAAACTTCTCTAATGTGTTTATTATGAGTAAACGTTTCATTTTCAACCGTATAATGATTATTTTGAAGTGACTAAGGTGTACCGAATGGACTTGTCGAGATATATTTATAATTAATAATTATAAATATTTATTTATATTACTTATCTATTTTCGCTAAATAGTATAAGTATGTATTATCGGGGAATGAGATTGATATGATTGTGGAGTTAAGTCGTCAACCATCACACCACTAAATTGTTTTGGGTAATTGTACAACGCGTCTAAACTCTATGCATCAAACGTGAAGATTGTTTTGGAATTGGATGATTAATTTGAGACATTAACTGGATTAGGTCGTGTGCGGGCGTCATTGCATTTGCTTGTGTGATTGAGATTTGGTTGCTAAAGACTTGCTTGAGGCGAGTTCTCGTAGCCCCATTTTTTACTAGTTTTTCCGTTGTGGGAAAATGATACTCAAATGTGTTTTGAAATGTTTTGAATTGATCTGTGCGAACCGTGGTTTTGTTTTTGGGACAAGTTATGTGCTTATGACTGCTATGTGAATATTATGTGATGCATGATTGTTTGGATCGGATGGGTACACCTACCTAGTGTTTATGAGATTATTGAATCGGATGGGTACGCCTACTCAGTATTTGTGTGATTATTAGAGCGGATGGGTACGCCTACCCAGGTTTGTGTGTGGTCCTGCCCTAATTTTAGTGCTTCAGCTAGTAGGACCTTTAAGTGCGTAAGTGACATATGGTTATTGATTAGTGGTGATGCTAAGGTTGTTTGCATATATTCACTGTCAAATATCACTATTGTCCACTATTGAAATATTGTCACAGCTTTTGGGTTTAAGGTCAAACCTACAAGCTCACCAACATTATTGTTGACATTTTTGAGTATCATTTTCAGGTGAAGTGAAAAAAGAGTAGTTTGGTGATTGATAGAAGACTTAGTAGTATCTCGAGTGGAATTTCGTTTGAAGTCTTGCTTGTTTGTTGTTTTGATTCTAGTTTTTGGATGTTTTGGATTAAGTTTGGATTATGGTCCCTTGTGAGGGCATTGGAATAACTGTAAGAGATTGTGGATTTTTAGTTGCGATTTGGGACATCACTCGAGTTTGTTCGAGGTTGATGGTCTTCATAGCACTTGGAGTTTATGCAATGTAGTTTTCTTTATTTTGTATCTTGTGTTATGATTGATCATTATGTTGTATTCCCGAGTTTCTGCCATTTTCAGGGTGTGACACACGTCATTTTACGTCAATAAATAATCAACTATTTATTTTAAACTTTTGCACGTTTGCTTTTAATTTTCATCGTTTACTTAAATCGCGTAAAATAAAAATCAACATTCAACGTAAACGGACGTCAAACAAGTAAAAGTATACGTCAAGCAAGTGTTATATAAATATTACGAGGATAGTTTATAACTTTTTTTTATT
The DNA here is from genome assembly GCA_026074375.1 of Tanacetum coccineum. NCBI lineage: Eukaryota > Viridiplantae > Streptophyta > Magnoliopsida > Asterales > Asteraceae > Tanacetum > Tanacetum coccineum. The sequence continues at coordinate 83,987 of BQNB010008259.1, forward strand.
GGTTACGAAAAATGTTTACGTTTCGCAATAAAATACATTTAGGCATACCGGGAAGTACATATACCTATCTATACTCAAACAAATACCCACCATTATATCCAATACCTAAAATTAAATCATTTTCTAACTTCTTTAAGCCTTAGGCCGGTTCTAGGAGGATAACACCACAAATAAAATGCAAACTTCTCCACTAGTATCATACCTAATTAAGGCTTACCTTCCACCTAGCTACCAAGAGTACTTCAAGCACAACTCTTCATAAATTGTCAAATCCCTCCTCCTAGGAAGGAGGAGAGGTCTTACACATCTTGTCCTTAAACCACTTACTAATCCATGGTTTGATAAATACTTTTATCTATATAATGAAAGTCCTAGGATGTTTATACTCATTTTCCTCAAGTTAACTAAACACACAACTCTCTTTTTCTCTCCTAATAAGCCCACGACTCCAAAAATATTTTTAGGGTTTTCATAGTTTGATTTCTAGCAAGGTATTAAGCATACAAGGTTCATTAGTAGTAATATCTAAGGTATATCAAGGTGGTTTGAAAGCTTGGTTGTTAATTTTACAAGGTTTATTCAAGCAAGATAATTAGGGTTCATAAGAAAATTAGGGTTTTTTAGAAATATTTAAGGATAAATACTTGGGTTTGATTTACGTATCATCTTCATACATCTTCTCTAAGGTCTACTTAAACCCTAATCTTTCTATTTATTCATTTACATAATTTACATACTTGTTATTATGTTAATCACCACCTAGGGTTTGTTTTTATGGTTTATAAAATATTACAAGTATATATGAGATTCGAATGTACATGTATCTATGGTGAAATAATGATTAAAATGCAAGAACACACTTTATATAAGTGTTAATAAATTTATAGATTTAGTTTATATATTTAATTGTTGAAAGTTTATTATTAAAGTTTATGCAAAAATAATTATAAGGATTTTTCTTGGACAAGAGTTATGGACATAAATATGAGGACCCTAAATATTTAAGACATATGGTACAAAATTTACTTGAAGGACTTGTACAAATTTAAACTAAAGAATGATTTATAAAACTAGAATTATAAAGTATATATATAGGGACTGTTTTGGAGCTCACTGTTTAGATTTGAATTACTATAAATTCAGGAAACATTTTATTAAAATATTACATATTATAAGGATCGTAAGCATATAAAGAACTCGAAAAACCGAGCTATAACGAAGAAGTTATGCTATTTACAAGCTTACGATAATTAAATATATAAAAGTGTTTTTATAAAAATGATTACTGTTATAAGTCTGAGAAAAATGTACAAATATTTTATCATGATAGAACATCTCAATAAGATTTTGTGAATATAAAGAACACTAAAAACGGTATAAAAACGAAAGAGTTATGAGTTTTACGAGATTTAAAGTTATAAAAATATTTTTATAAATTGTTTTGATTTACTGTGTTCGAATCAGAATTTTGTAAAAAATAGTAAACATTTTATTTAAATAGATTATTTTGTCACGATTTCATACATATAAAGAACACGCGAAACGGAGCTAAAATGAGCAAGTTATGAGTTTTTAAAGATTTCGGATAAATAGAAATTATAAAACTAATTTATGTTTATAAATAATTTTTTGTAATTTTTATAAAAATATAACAATCTGATAGAAACTAAAAATATGGTTTACGAGTATTTTCGAGTCCGTTTGGGCTATAAAAACGTCAAGAAATATTATCGTATCATTTATATAATATTTATATACGTTTTTAACTTTATAAATATTATTTTATAAAACAATTAAACCATTTATATAATATCATTATATAAACAATGAAAATACTAAATCGAATATTATTAACAAATAATCAAGTGTTGGACAACAATAATACTTTCTTTACGAATACGAATACTTGGACATTTAATTAGCAAGTGTGACTTAAACATTGTTTCAACTTTTTAAATTAAACAAAAACTAGGCGATGGTGGTGTAACTCTATAACTTACGAAGTTGTATTTATACATTATACTTATATGACCTAGAATTAATTAGGTTGCATTCCGGATCGTTTGCGACGATTACTTTGTTGATTTTGTGATAATCACTACTTTCACTAGAGGTGAGTTTATAGCCCCTTTTTCACTTGTTTTACATTACTTTACAAATATCGGGGGAGAATACATGCTCGCTACAACTTGGTTACATATTCATTTACAATCTCTTTTACATACTCTTCTACATACTTATTTACATACTTGATTTCGTAACTCATTTACATGAACGTTTACAAACACATTTATATGATTGATTACAAAATCATTTTCATATCTCACGGTGAGATACAATACTTGTTTTACTTATGGGGCAACACCTTTACTTTTACTCGAATGATTACAGATTAGCTTAGGTTGCATGAACTGTTAATTACTCGGAGGGTAAGCGCGAATGTTATAAAATAGATCTAATGGGGATTAGCAACCCCCGTTCGGGTGATTAGCTCTCACTAGTTCGAGATCGAACTAATGAACTTATACCATGTCGGATCAAGACTGGCTTAGAGCCTCAGGGCCAACACAACATACTCATTACCGTGCCTTGAATAAAGTGGCATACTGATAAGTCTACGTCTCAATTTCATGAACTTAAGGGTATAATCGTAATCACACCTTATGTTGCGTACTAGGAAATACATACTTGAAATATTTTG